>ML777273.1:543033-557127 GCA_009831015.1 Picea engelmannii
ATGAAACAAATTCCAAGGTTGAGGAAACTAATGAAAAAGTTTCAAGCACAATTTTTGTTTCAAGTTCACCTCCTCAAGAAGGTTTTCAAGGTGAAAGTTCAAGAACTTTGGTTGAAATTTCAAACTCTTCAGCATGCAAAACTTGTGATCAAGATGAATGCAAGTGTGTTAAACGAAAAGGTTGTGACAGCCATGAGGACAAGAGCAGATTTGTCAGTCTTCAAAAGAGAGCTTGTGACACTTCCAATTCACCTCCTCAAAGCGGCGAAAAAGGTGAATGTTCAAGGTATAAATCTGCCTATAACTCAGTTGCTTTTGATTATGTTAAGCATAATAAATCTGCATGTAACAATGGAAAAAGACCATGCACATTTTGTGGTTTATTTAACCATCGTGTTTCAAAGTGTTGGAAGAGAAAGTCCATTTTCAGGAAACTTTCCAAGCAAAGGCAACATGAAGAGAAAATGAAAAAGATTTGTAGCCATTGTCAGAGGAGAGGTCATATCATTGACCAATGTTGGACATTGTATCCAACCTCTCATCCACGGCACAAGAAGCAGTTGGGTGAAAAGATTGACAAGAATGGAAGAGGAGATTCCATCATTGAAGTGGGTCAAGATGATTCACAAGAAGACAACTTTCAGCAGAAGGATTCGCCATTGAGTTGGTTTGGTAAGAAATGGATTGCTTTCTTTCATAAGTAGGGCTTGCATTCTTTCTGTATAGATGCACATTTCAGCCTTAGCTTTTCATTTTGTTGAAGTTTGAGAAGTTGCAGCAGTTGTCATCATTTGGTAGAGGCAAGTTTGCATGTGAATGCAATTATTTTTGAAAGCATACTTGTGTTATACCTCCTCATTCAAGAACATGTAAAAGAGGGGTATGTTGTCCATTTTATTACAGCCACTTATACTTTTCATTTTCAGCTCTGTAGTACCCACATGCTTTGGGTTTAGGTACCTATGTTTCTACAGGAAGGAGAGTTGAAGAAGCTATGCATATGCATTTGGTTTTGTGAGTGCATAAACATTGAACTGGATGTTAGTTCATCATGATTGATTCATGTTTGTAACATGATTGTTTATCATGTTTGTTGACTTGTCATTTTGGATGGTTGACATGTTTCACTTGAGTCTCGACTTGTGTCGATATTTGCTTGACGACGATGTTATGTCGTTCATGTTTCGACTTGTTTTAGTCGATTGTGTTGGATGACTTGTAAGTCATTTTTGAGTACATTGAGATGGAGGAAAAAACCATGTGCTTTGATGAAGCACAAGATGCGACAGTTGCTTGAAGAGAAAAAAGACTTTGCTGTCATTATTTTTCAGTCTTGTATTATTCATTTTCAAGATTGATGGTTTTTGGCTTGTGACAAGATGTCGCAGGAAAATTTGCAACCATTGGAGAGCGGATTGTTGACGCCAAAGAGTTCACAAGAGGGACTTGATTCTTAGTGGGAAGGCTGGCAGTCTTCCAAGTACAGAGAGAACAGTGGGTCAGCAACAGCCAGAGAGCAGTGGTTGAGGGAACAGAGCCAATTGCAGAGCAGGGCATGACAAGGTACCCAGGTGATTGTCGAAAAGTCTTTTCAAGTAGAATCAGTTGATATAACTTTGAAAGGAGAAGAGTATTGAAGCTCAAATCGATGATTGTAAGCTTTTGTGGGTCCAAAAGCCTTTCAGTGGGAAGGCGTGATCAGAATCTGGACCAGGGGTCAAATTTTACCTCAAAAATGAAAGTTCTCGGAATTGCCTCAACACAAATGGGTTTTTAGCCCTCGTCGTCACGAATCCAACGCAATTTGTTTTGTCTCAAACGGACATCGGGAGCGAAAGTTATAGCAATTTGTTCATAAAGTCAAACAGGTAAAAAAAAAGTGTTGACTGGGCAGTCCGTACGGCCACGTGGCAGGGCCGTACCATCATGATGGCATGGCAATTGGTTGATGTGGCACATTTTCATTGGTCGGTTGACTGGCGAATACGATGTTGACACGTGTCCGTTTATGGGCAAATAATATGAGGACACGTGGCCCAATCGGAGGGCGCCACGTGTCCCCTCATTTTTTGCTATTTGGTTTTTGGTTTAAAAGTTCGGCGGCTGTGGGATTTGAACCAGCGACCTCCCCTTTTGCAAAGACTTAACACAAGTCCGCTAACCAAGTTGCCGCCATTCATTCCTTGTGAAGGATATGAGTTATATTATATTTGAGTTTGGTTATAGTTTTGATTGGAAAGGGGGGTGGGTCGGGGCTAAGCCCCAACCCGTGGACACTTGCATTGGCATGTGACTATGGCGCATATGGGTATGCGCGTACCATTGGCGCGTGGTTTTCGTACCACACCACATCATATATGCGCAATAAACGAAAGTTTAAAACATATATTGGTATGTGTGCGAATGTTTTTTAATACCGACCCATAATATTATCACATATAACCAAAGTTTTATGTAACCATTGTTTAATATATGACACGCGGTTAAGTCCGTTAGCCAACGGATATATGGTTACACCAACGACCGGGAGTTAATCCGACTTGGAGCGCGCGGTTTAGAGTTGGTTTCAAACGGTTATGATTTAGCCCTCTTTATGCGCTGGGACGTGGCCATATGGCCCCCCATGCGCCCAACACCTCCGACTTGGAGGGCTGGAGTTCCGTTAACGGTTCTACATTTTGGCATGTTTTGTGGGACGCGCGGGTGCTGGTTTTATGCACACGAAAACGCTCTGGAGCTAGGTTCACTTTTCCCAGAGGTGCAGAATGGCGAACAGGTAACCAGAGCCAAAGGGGAAAAATGGCAGCAAGCATAACTTTTGGAGTTTTTGGCCAAATGAGGTGCCGAAAAAGCCCAGGTAGGGGTTTTTGGATGTTCTGAGTCCATTGGCACAGCTTTCACAGGCATTTGAATAATTCTAATGCAGGTTTTTAACCCTTGAAGATTGGTGAAGCTTGAGGAAGCTTGAAGCCCTCATTGTTTGAGGCATTGCTCTGATGAGCACATATTCATTTTCTGAGATTGAATAGTCATTCTTGACTGTTTATTATGATCTGAATTTATTGGGATAGGTTGCAGATCCATTGGAGGACTTCTACAGGTATTTTTACCTCATTCTTGCTCAGGGAAGCTTGGAGGCCACTTGTAGAAGAGGTCATTGCTGGATGAGCCATTGTCCATTTGCAGAGTTTTTACAGTCAAATTTGGGGTTTTTATGTATTCTGAACTCAATGGTACAGCCTGTAAATCCATTTGAGTTGAGCAGCAGCTTGTAAAGATCATTTGAAAAACTAATCCCAAAGAGCCAAGTCCATTGAAGGAGGCTCAAGGAGACGTAGCCCAGAGAGGGGTGAACTCCTTTATCATCTTGCTTTTGTTGTGAGTTTACTTTGTTATTTGATACACTTTTAATGGCTGTGTATTTGTTTATAACACCTATTTAATCATGTAAGAGAACATTCCTCACACATGCACATTGACAAGAAGAAGCCTAAACTTAACACATAAACCAGTCATGCACATTTTAACACATGAAGCAAGGTCCTGTTAAGATTTATTTATGAGGTAGAGGGTGATTGCATAGCATAACAAGTTAGCCTTCTATTTTCAGATCAGTTCAACTAGTCCATCCCAATTAGACAATCGTAAGAACCTAAAGGCAGAACATTCAATTCAGCCTTTGTGCTCAGTACATTCATGTCCATAGGACAGGACTTAACTAACTCAGTGAATTTTCTCTTGGTTCCTATAGCCAGCTGCACTAACCAAGACTTTTCATGTTTGATTTTTGACAAATGAAAACTTTCCACCACTCTAGGATCTATATAACTATGGCTAGCCCCTGAATCAATTAAAATAGTAAATGGTTAGTTGTTGATCATACCTTCCACTTCATTCATGTGCGATCGATATTCAACTTGCTTGTTCTCCAGGGTTGCATAGATCCTTGGCATTCTACTACCCATGTCCTCCATTGTTTTATCTTGTTGAACATTATGGACAAATCTCACTTTGTCATTTACGTGGCCGCAATCTTTGTACCTATGGTTTCCTTTACAACCCCAACATTCCATAGGTGGGGGTCTTGTAATTTGCCCACCCACTTCAACCTTCTTAGGCTCTCTAAAAGATGGTTGTCCCTGAGGAATGTTTTTGAAAAAGGGTGGCTTAGTTCCCTTCTTCCTCTGATCCATCTTGAATTTCTTCTTGTCTTCCCAAGCCTTCTGAAAAGTAAGCTTCTTTCCTTGCTTCTCATATAAGCATTTCTCTCTTCTTATCATTTCTTCCATAGTTTTTGGGTCATCATACTAGATCTTGTCCCCAATGGAAGGTGGAAGTCCACTTAGATATCTATGAATCTTGACAGTCTCATCCTTGATGAATGGAACATACTTAAGTAATTCCAAAAACCTTCATTTGTATTCATCAATGCTCATGATGCCTAGCTTGAGTTCAAATAACTCTTTCATCTTAGTATTTCTTCTCAAAATACCTCTTGAATTCTTTTCAGGTGATATATTTCTCTCTAATGTGTTGTACCTCCACAATTTGATCCCACCACATGGATGATTTTCCTTTAAGTTGATACATCACAATTTTTCCTTCTGCATGAGAGGAATAATTTTGTAGTTGGAAATATTTCCTCATGCCGAGAAACCATGTTTCGACATCTTCCTCCTTCTTTTGTTCTTCATCAAATGTAGGAGGCTTAATCTTGTTCATTTCGCCTTTTAGTTCATCCACTCCAGATATCTTGTGCTTTCTTGTAGGAAATGGGCTTGAACTATTGTGTGCCCTCCTCTTGGAGCAACTTTGGGAGTGATGATGGTGTTTACCAACACTCCTTGATATTCTTCCCTCAGAAGTCATATGACTCCAGATTTTTCTCGAGTCTCTCTCCTTGCCCAACTTATTTTATATTCTCTCCAAACTCTTCATTAACTTTAATTTGAATTCCCCTTGTTTATATTGAGCTTTCCTGAGATTTGTGTTATCTGTTCGGTGAGTTTGATCATCTTTCTGCAATTTTTCAATGATTTTCATCATATTCCCTTCCTTATCTATCTCTTCTCCATGCCCATTGGATTTTGATCCTTCAAATACCAAACGGACATCCATTCCTTTTGCTTCATTCTCTGAACTGGAAGAATTTTTTTCTTCCTCCATTCCTTCACTCTGTTCCAACTCTATTCAGTTCCGTCACTCATTAACTTCTGCAAACACAATGTCCAGACAACCAGAATTTGTCAGACCATCATTCCTTAAAAACAAATCCCACAGAATTCAAAAACAAAGTCTGAATCAAGAAAACGTTCAGATTTCATGAATTTTCCAAGCTCTGCTTAGCTCTGTAACAATCCTTTGGGCTCTATCCCCTTCTCTCTTAATCCCCAACCCAGGTGATTGCGGTTCGTGACCACTCGCTCAACAAAAAGGGTGCTTCACGACTTCACGTTTCGAGAGGTTTCAAAGAAATTCACAACAACTTCCCGAGTTCTGGACTAATGAACTCATGACCTAGGGTGGATAAACCATCCATGTCTACTCAGCATCCAACGACTGACACTCGTTGTGGAACCTTATGCGTCTGAGTTCCGGTACTTCGGGACTTCGGAAGATCTCACATCTGCACACCCCGAACACTTCCACATCACTTAACATTTTCCCAATTGCAGGGGAATGCAATGGTGGTTTGGAGTAACCCACCTTTCATCCCACAATTCTTCTGATGCTGACACATAAAACCTTCAGTGAAACGACAATTTGGATTGCGGGACCACCTTGGAGAATTATCTTCTGTGCAACTTGGGTCCCCGCAATGTCTCTTGATCGTTGATCTTGATGTATTGTGATCAACGCCATTGTGGGTCCTCCGACCCTTAACTTCATTACGTAACCTCGAGCCGCACTAACGTTGCTCACACATGATGCCACATGGTGGAATAATAGCGATGTCATCTGGCCCCACCACGTCTACTCATTCTCTTCGAAACTTCAGACTTCGGAAGTTTGTTCAACGACACATCCCACTTCTCCTGACATTTGAACTCCCAAAATTACAATCTTCTCTTCTACTTGATCCAATGCTCAAGCTCTTTTCTCCAGATCTATGGTGTAGATCTCCCTCAGAACTTCGGGGTTTTGGGTTTCGGGCGTTTATTTCTCCAAGCACCCTGCTTTTCCTGATTGTCGAACTCTGAAGGGCTTCTAGGATAACCCTCCTGTACCTTCTCCATATATGATGGACGTACTGAATTTCCCTTCCATCTGAACAAATCCTATAGATCCAACACCCCAAATGTTGAGCTCTCTCTCTCTCTCTGGTCAAATACCACACCGGCTACAGTTTTATTCTACCACTACTCCTCCTGAGCTTCGTAACACGACCAAGCAACCCCTTGGCACTCAGAAACAATCTGAGGTCCAAAATTAGTCCTCCAGACACAATTTCCTCTCGAAACTTTGGGTCCAAAGATCACATATATAGCCCATCTAGGCTCAGCGTTGAAAACATGGTGTTGATACCATATTGTAACTGTCAGGCTGCTATATTAAAGATTTTTAATTACCTGAAAACACTGAATTGTCAAACCAGGGTAAGTGAACTTAGAGCTGCTACACTGTATGTGATAGTAAGATTCTAATTCCTATATAAAGGTTATTCTGAGAAGAAAACACAAACTTACTCTTAGAAACTGAACCCTAATGATTATCTTGAAACTAATCATCTCTTGTCTAATTCATCAAATGAAAACAGTTCTGAGTTTAAGTATAGGTACTTCTATTTTTGATCTGATGTAATCTCCCAAGACTATCTACCATTATCTTAAACATCTAATCATCATCATATCTATCTAAACCATAAAAGAAAGATCATTTTTAAAAACCTTTTAATCTAAGCATAAAAAATAGTTCTAAATCTAACCACAGGTAAAACAAATAAATGTCCTATTTACCCTAAAGGTACTAGAAGCTTCCTTTAATCTGACTATAAGCTAACTATCCTAACAGAACAGAGTAAATCTAAACTCGCATTATCTTTAAATCATGATCAAATTGAAAACTAAAAATAGACTATAAGCTAACTATCCTATCAGAACAGAGTAAATCTAAGTTAAGCACTTGGTTCATTCTTCAAGTTCTATAGGGATAAATAACGCATTCAACATTCATCAATCTATGAGATGATATCATACTGAAAATGATCTAACCGAAGAATGGTTAAGCAAGAATCTAACAAAGTAATTCCAAACTCAAAACTAACTTACATGCAGATTCTAAAACTTGAAAATAAACTAACTCTACTGTGGAAAAGAGACAGCGAATTGAACCTGTTGGCGGCCCCAACCAAGAGGTGCAATCGCCCTAAAATGAAACCAGAGCTACTCAGATCATTCCATGCAAAAATTGTTCATACTTCACGCTCCATAATTCATAAAACAACTCAAATCATTTAACAGTGAATAACATAACGCATAGCAAATTTGTATTATCATAAATCATATCACATAGCATATTGTAACCAACGTTTCTTGAGAGCGATCCTAGTTTATATAGATCCTCTCCAAAATAATTTTAAACATAGGTGCATTAATCTAAACGGATCTCAGATCCGAAAATGACTCATAGTCAGTTAAAATGAACTTCACATCATCATGACACGCAGTGTCAAGAATCGTGGATCATAAAGCATTCTAATAAAATAGTTCTACAATCTCGTCATGAGTCAACATATTGAGTTATGACTCAATCAACCATATGAATCGGACTGTCAATCCACTCTGGTCATGTCGTGCAAGTCTTCGGCATCTTCTTTGGTATCTCCACTAAGTGCGAGCCGATACCTGGTACTGATAAGTTCTGTTTCAAAGGAACAATACCTAACTCATGTCACATTAGTATCAACATTAGTTTAAAAATATCAAAATACATTAAAAATAACTTGAATCATAGGAATACCTTGAATAGCCCCATTTAGTTGTAAAAGGATGTCAAATGTGTCATGGTAAGGCCAGAAGGAAATGATACTAGATATGAAAATGGAGGTATATTTGACATGATATAGGAAAAAATATAGTCAAAACTGGAGACTAACATTCCCCCAAAATGAAGTCTTTGCCTGTCCTCAGACAACAAAAAGTCAAAAACTGAGATTCATCAGAGTGTTGCAGTAGCTGCAACCAACATTTGCAATTTCTCATGTTTCTTCATGCTTCGGATTTCCTTCTTAAGAACTCGATTAATGATGATGTGCTTCCTAGAAATCTTCTGTAGTCTCTTGTTCTTCTGAAAAATACCTTCCTTTTTTTGTTTTAATCGTTCAATCTTGGATGAGAAATGAGCTTGCCTGAGTTTCATAAGTTCATTTTTTGTTTTGATGTGCCAATCCAATATGGTGTATTCATGTAAATTCTCTTTTAACCTGTGGTTCCTTCTTTCTAATCTGGCTACCATTGGTCTCAAGGATTTATTGGAATAAATTTCACAGTAAGATTCAAATGTTTTACCATGTCCTTGTTGTGTGTGAGGGCTAGACGCATGAGTGAACTCATCTGGTCTTTGATCATGGGTGTCGACTGGACTAGGTTCAGGAGTAAACTCATCATATACTTGAATAGCGTTGTCGACTGGACTGAGTTCAGGAGTAAGCTCATCATACACTTGATCAGGGTTGTCGACTGGACTGAGTTCGAGATTAAACTCCTTATACACTTGAGCAGGGGTATCCACTGGCATTTGAATTGCCTTGTCCTACTCAATTTCTTTGGGCACATTAGCTTGCCGATTGACTTTATGGACTCTTTGAATCAGTTGGGAGAGATTCCATGTCATCTCAGAGGACTCCAGAGCCTCCTCATGATCATCCACACTTTTTAATCTTTCCAGTGTTGGGTAACTAGGCACAGAGTTATCCATACCTGACAGTGTGTGTGTGCATTTTCATTTGGGATTTCTCCTAGGCTTGTCAATTAACTCTTCAAGTTGTTCCACATCAATAATATTTGTATCAGTTGGAGGAGAAATTGGAATTTCAACATTCGTCTTTGTAGGAACAGTGTTTTCCACTCTATCATGGTTAGTTTCCACACCATTGGAACCATGGACATCAAATGGATGTTCTGTACCAGGATTATCATCACTGGCCTCAATTTTGCAGTCTGGTGTATTCTTAGGGTCATCACAGATGTTGGTCAGGGTTTTAACACCCTTTTTATTAGAGTTCGGCTTCTTCTGTGGAGGAGTTGACTTAACATTTTTATCTCTAGATTTGTCAGAGGATAGGGTTATTACAATGAACATATCCCAAGTTTCTTGTTTGTGGGATAATGCAAACTTAATCAAAATTTTGACAAGACCAAAATGAAATAAGCTACCTCTAAAATATTTGTCTTTGCAGACCTGTTCTGCCATTTTCTTTAAACTCTTCATCAGAAAATAGGGTATGTTCATCAAATGGTTATCTTTGAAATGTAGCAGGAGTCGGGCATGACATGGAAACATGATCGTATACCGTCCTTTGCAAGTGAGGTAGCGTTGGAGGATAAATAGAAACTGAGCCCATTTTGATTCTAACCATGACCCTGATGTGCCCTCTGACCATTGTAATTTCCAGTACTGTGGTTGCAGAAGCTGCGTGTAGAGCTTCTTGTTGACAGGCTGGCCCTTTGTCCATTTCTGACCAATGCTAGGTAATTGAATTGCTTCAGAGATGAATTTTTCTGTGACTTCAAACTCTAGCTCACCCACCTTAGCTAGTCCACCATGAAGATGCAGAGCGAACTGAAGTGTAACTGAGTCATCATACCCATCAAATTTCTTGAAGAACGACTCCCATCCAGCTTTCTAGAAAATGTGTTTGGTGGCTTCATACTCAGGAAGAGCCTCCAAATCTGCATAAGTTTCAGGTTCATGACGATTCGCCACCATAATTTCACTCGGTATCACAGGAAAGGTCCACAGGTGAGCAACAGAATTAGATGAGTGCAACAAAGGAATAGACTATGATGTGTGAAGTAGTCGTGAGAGGAATCATAGAAGAATGTTTGAAATGTTGTGGGGATCGATAGCATGTAAGGAAATGATGATGGTCGTACACATTTGCAAAATATTATTACATATGAATCGTGTCGAATTCAGCCAAGATAATGCAGTTCATTTCCCATGATATGAAATGTCAAGAAGGATTGGTTTATTAGGTACAGAGTATAGGTATAATGAAATATTATGGAGTATAGAGGCATTCCCAGTTCAAATTATTAATATGTAATCTAATACATTAAACCAACATGAAACTAAGTGTACCTGAATTAGATTACCTATTCCCTTGTTATGCATTTCTTACTGTAGATATCTTCGAAGTCAAGTCTGTATCTAGAGAGCGCTAAAATTGTAATTTAAATTTGTATTTCTGATAACCATTGTAGCTGTTGGATTCTGTCTGGCACTGACTCGTATTGATGAAATAACCTGAAATCTGCAGAGAAACTTGAACCAATAATAACTTGCTGAGAAAAGGACTTCCTGTTTATTGTTAGGACCACACAATGTATCTCTTTGCCCACACTTTTTTTCACCATTACACCCTTGTTTCACTCACATTTAAACTCAAATTATCACTTTACCCTATCTTTCCAAAGGTATACAACATCTCTTCTCTTTACTATATGTTTAATCTGTTTTGCATATAATTTTACATTACTCTCGTACTTAACCATTGATCAGAAATGTATAAGTGTTGAAACAGTTTGAACTACAGATTAGCATTGAGGCTTGTTGCTGAAACAGTTAAAGCACGCAACCCCTGTGGCTGAAACAGTCTATGGACTACGATGCTGAAACAACAACTCACACAGAAGAAGCTGCTACACTTTTCATGGTCTACGATGCTGAAACAACAACTCACATAGAAGAAGCTGCTACACTCTATGTGGTCAACAATGCTGAAACAAAAACTCACATAGAAAAAGTTGTTACACAATTCGTGGTCAACGACGCCGAAACAACAACTCACATAGAAGAAGTTGTTACACCCTCTGTGGTCTACGATGTTGAAACAACAACAAAAAACTATTACATTGACCACAACAACCGCATCTTGAGCTAGCACTAACCATCGATGTTTCCTGAGATCAAGTTGCTGAAACAGTCAGAACGTAAATCCTGTGGCTAAAACAACCCGCGATTTGCGATGCTGAAACATCATACAACAATAGTAATAAGAAGACAAATAAAAAAGTTGTTACTCCAGCCGCAACAGCAACACCTCACTCAGCACTTGTAATAGCATTATGTTGCGGGAGACTAGGATATTCTATTCCAGTTTAGAAAGTTGATCTGACTAAGAATAGGACTCAGATGTACACCTGTAAATTGTTGATCAAATTGTATCAAAGGGATTCTCCTCTTTAAATAAGAGGAAATCATCATTAGAGAGGACCTTCTGTTTTTGCTAAGAAAGGATTTACAGAGAGGGACATGTTTTACGTCAGATTGTAATATGATACAGTTGACAGATGAATAAAATATTGTTCTGAGTATTTCTCTCTAGTTCCTTTCGGTTCAGGGGAATCTTGTGAGAAGGGAGGGCCCACCTTCTTCACAAGATTCACCCATTAGCTTTATAGTGTGTTAGTGTTATTTATGTTCATGCCTTGATTAAATTATGTTTTTCTGAAACAATACTTTATTGAACTTTGTTTTGCTGAAACACTACTTTTTGCTGAAACTCTGCTCTACTGATTGTTAAATTGATTTTGTATGATTCATGCTTGGGTAATTGTTAATCATTTTAGTTAGCAATCTTGTTTGGTGAATTTATGAAAGCTTGATAATTAGGGGCAGGTGCTGAAGATTCCTCCTTGGGGAATAGGGTCCTATTCTTGTTAGAGATAGTTAGCCTTCAGTGCATGCCAATTATTTCAATTAGTAATGAGTTTATGAAAGTGTGTTAATCAGAAATAGGTGCTGAAGATTCCTTCTTGGGGAATAGGTTCATGTTCTCTGTTAAGAGGTAGTTAGTCTTCAATGTATGTCAATCATTTCAATTAGCAATGAGTTCATAAAAGTGTGGTGATCGGAAAGAGGTGTTGAAGATTCTTGCTTTGGGAATAGGGTCTTTTTCTCTGGTTATAGAATAGTTGATCTTTCCTTTTGCAGTGTCTTGAAGGATTTCTTTTCCAGTTTTCTATTTCTTTAATGTAATTTAGGATTCTTTGGACAATTACTTCTTTAAACATTGAACTCTGCAATAGGTAGATTGCTTTCCTGTAATTCAAGTTAAGAGCTTCAGTTTGTTCAAGGAAAAGTGTGATTAGTATGTTTTTACTACAAATCTAGGTTGCTTTTGAGATTGAGCATATATAGTGCGTGGTTACCTTTGAAATAAATAGACTTCCCTGGGTTGACAATTTATGTAGCACTTGATTGTTTAGTTAAATAAGCAATTATAGTGACCAACATTTTGGCGCCATTGTCGGGGAAGGTAATTATAGATTTCAAAAGCACTTATGATTTTTCAGATACAAATATTGCATGAGAGCGCAGAGACCCCAAAGACACTGACCCTACAGGTGGCAGGGGCAGAGGAAGAGGAGGAAGAAAGACTTATATTGACGAGATTATATCAAAGTCTGAATCTGATGCTCAACGACCAAACTCTCAGAAATCGAAATCCCAACCTTCATTTCAAGAAAACTTTGAGACGGGGAAAGAAGTTTGGAGTCCTGAGACAGTCAAGAAACTAGCAGGAAACATTGAGGATAGAGCAAGCACAGTAGGGGAGCAGACAGAAGAAAACATGGATGAGTACAATGAAGAAATGCATCATGAAGAACAGGCAGGTCCTGAACGAGAGGTAAATGATGAAAACTCTTTTTCCACATTAGGATTTCCTATTGGTGCTCTTCCTAGAGGGGTAGCCCCCATGAAGAACATTCCACTCTCAGCACTACCTAACTTTCATGGTTTCTCTTCAAAGGATCCCGATGAATTCCTTTTTGAGTTTGATATATTATGTAGAAGTTATGATTACATTTCCAATGCTCAAAAATTAAAACTATTTCTAGCAACATTGAAAGGAAATGCACTAAGATGGTTCATGAGTCTTGGAGGCCATGTAATCACAACATGGGACCAAATGAAACAGAAATTCCTAAATAAATACCAGGACTATTGCCGAACAAGAGAAAAAAGGGAGGAACTATTTAAGTTGATGCGGAAAGAGGATGAAAATCTGGAGGACTTTGTAGAAAGGCTACAGTATAGTCTACAAAGATCCAGTCACCCCAATGTAAGTAAAGCTATTCTTAAAACTATATTATTAAAAGGAGTAAGGGATGACTGTCTAGATATGATGAATATGCTTGGAAAAGGGGACATATCTAAGGAATCATATGATGAAATTGTTAACCTATGTAAAAGATGTTCAAGAGGAGCTTCAAGAAATAGATCAAATAGCAGGGACACCACATTTTCAAGAGTCCAAAAATCAGCCAGTGGGGGAGCAACAAGAGCCGAAATAGGTAATTTACTTGAAGGTTTTAAAACTGAAATGTTAAGCTCTTTTGCCTCACAAATTGACACCCTACAAATTCAAAAGAAGCAAGCAGAAGAAGAAGCAGCCCTGTCCATCTTTTGTTCTAAATGAAAAGACAAGCACCCACGAAGGGAATGTCCATTGGAAAAAAAGCCAATCTACACCATCTGTGATAAAGATCATGAAACTCAACAATGTCCATATTTACCAGGGATCAAGGCAGCATTACAACCAACTGATGAAGAAGCTGAAGATGTCTATCTGTTGACACAGAGAAGGCAATGGCAACCGCGGGGACAAGGTATGAATCCTAACAGGCCATTTACATCTTCTAATCATTGGAATAACTATCCTTCTTTTAATCAAATGAGTTACCCTCCCTATAATCAAATGCAATATCTAAATCAAATGAATTATCCACCCATGCAAAAAACTAACCCACCCTTTGTTGATCCATCAATGTGGACTCCTTGGCCTCCACAACAACAACAACCATATCAGAACCAATGGAATCCAAATTGGAGAGGACAACAACCCCCCTTCCCAAATCAATTACCTCA
>ML777273.1:565237-595293 GCA_009831015.1 Picea engelmannii
TCCTTGCCATCAAACTTCCTCATATCAATCTTAGGAACGTGGTTGGTCTTCAACCCAAAGTTGGAGTTTCTCCATTATTGATTCACCTTCCTTGTGTCCTCATCATGAATTTCATGGGATGCATTTTCACTTTCAGGTGTCTTATCTGTTACGAAATTTTTCAATACTTCCATGATCTCCCCTTTTAAAACATCTATCTTAGTATCCAACTTAGCTTCCATTGAATCCATCTTCTTTTGTAGTTCATTTATGTCCCTACACATTTATTCACCTTCATCAAGAGTCTAATTATGATTCTCTGGAGGATTATTTGGTGTAGAAGGTCCCTTTTTCGGTGGCATGTTGGCCAAGTATCACTTTTGAATCTTGATTTTGAGGCGGTTCTGCTAGACAATATTTATTCTGTTCTATCTGCCAAGTTTCGGCCCTTCTAGGTATGAAACTTTCTTTTAGGTAGTTCTCTGATATTTATTCTCTGCAATGCCACAGATCGGATCAAAATTGGATGTGCCAAGTGGAATTTATGGTAACTTCCTCACAACTTGTCGATTTTTGGCCTTTCCAGGAGATCTCACTTGTATAGCATTCCCCGCACAAAATAATTGATATCAAATTCTGAAACTCACACCCAAATTACTAAAGACTGTTCACGATCCAATGAAACTAGTCCCACTCAATTTGGATACTCTAGCAAGAAGTTATGATTGTTTTTCTTGGAACACCTTCTTGAGACTAGTCAATAGGACTAGTCAGATACCCTATCTTACACAAGGTGTATCTACACATTTATGATGACCCAGAAGCTGAAATGTTTACCACATATGCCTTACTAATTTCTGTAAATTTCCTCTGGAGTTGAGGGTCTGAAACATTACAGAAAAGTTTTTATAGCAAAAATTCTGCAATGACTCATTTCAGGATGATTCAAGAACCCTATCTTGTACAGCCTGTATCTCCGAAAGTATAAGGCCCCCAGAGCCAAATTTTTAACCCAACGTACCTTGATCCATCTAGTAAATATACTCCAAGCCGTTCCTTTTGGAACATTTTAGAAAAAAAAATATAGTGAAAATTCCACGGTGTCTCAAATGTAGCAGCAAAACCCCAAGACCTTGAGCTCTGATACCATATGTTAAGAACCAAACATCAATATAGCATAGAAAAACCTCAGGAAAAGTACTCAATGCCCTGAAAAAGAGATAATTTCAAATAATAAGCCTCTTCGAGGGGGAAACCTCCTTTTACCCCACTTAAATGTTCAAGTACAAGATGATTCAAAATGAAAATGTATCCTTGGTATATATAGGAGACTAGGAGGTATAATTACAACTAATGGCCTAAAGATGACATAAATAAAATAACATTACTAATCTAATATGCCCCAATTAAGGGTTAATGAGCAAGCCGACATAAATAAAATAACATTACTAATCTAATATGCCCTAATTAAGGGTTAATGAGCCAATATTAGGGCTTAACACAATCGATGACTCTAAAACATCATTACTTGTAAATGGTCATCGACTCCGTCTGTACCAGCTCCCTATTTCCAAAGAAGAGTTTAAGGCCACATGTGTGGCAGACTCTCATTACCTCTTTTTAGAGGGGGCTCCTACCCCTCATTGCAATTAATTCTTTTTAAGTTAATTTCTTTAGTATTAGATTAGATTTCGTTTACTAATAATACCTGTCAAGAAATACCATGTTACAATCGATTTTTGCAGATTCCCGATCAAAGCACAGGCCTACTAAGAAAGGACGATCCTACTTCAAGAAGAGGCAAGCTTTCCCATTGCTAAAACACCATTGTTCAACAACTCTTTGCTCTTCCTTCATTGTTGAAACACCACTGTTCAGCAATCTTTCAGACCATTTTCCCCCATCATTGTTCAACAACCTTTCACTATTTTTCCCATTGCTGAAACACCATTGTCAACAACTTTTCGCCATTTTCCCATTACCAAAACACCACTATTTAGCAACCTTTCACCATTTTTCCCATTGCTGAAACACCATTGTCAGCAACCTTTCGTCATTTTCCCATTACCAAAACACCATTGTTCAACAACCTTTCACCATTTTTCCCATTGCTGAAACACCACTGTCAGCAACCTTTCGCCATTTTTCCCATTGCCGAAACTCCACTGTTCTACAATTCTTCACATTCTCCCACTGCTGAAACACCACTGTCAGCAACCGTTCACCATTTTCCCATTGCCGAAACATCATTGTTCTGCAATTCTTCACATTCTCCCATTGCTGAAACACCACTGTTAGCAACTTTTCGCCATTTTCCCATTGTCGAAACACTACTGTTCAACAATTCTTCAAATTTTCCCATTGACGAAACAAAACCGTTCAACAATTGTTTCGCCCTTCTTTCTATGGATGAAGCACCACTTCCTCAGCAATATTCTGCAACATCACTCTTTAGCAAACATTTCTCTATTCTTCCTATGGCTCAAACACCAACTTTTCGACATTTTCTGTCAATAATCTTTTGCGCTCTCATACTACATTTTGTCCTTCCAGTCAACAAATCCTTGATACAATTCATCTAACAAATTAAAATCTCCACCATGGCCACTGCAGAACTATTATGGACATGCATTATATTTTGTTTAAGTACGAATCAAAAGGTAAAGGCGAGGTATTTAAATTCTATGTAAATACAATTAATCTATAGTTAATGAGAAGATTCCAAATCATTATTACCACCCGTGTAAAATCATTATTAGCCGCACTTGAAGGGGGGGAGGAAATATCAAACTTGTATACCATCATTTCACATGAATTAACCACCACCATTCCTATTTACCATCCTTTCATTTGTTTCACCACGATTTGCATGCCTTCACTCGAAAAACTTATTTTGCATAGAAGCTGTTACTCGACCCTTTGATGGTGTATTTTACTGAGATGTTAGCTATGGGAGGCTCTGTTATACGCTACGAACCTGCCACGACAGCCCTGTTAGAACTATATCCAGAAGCCTATCAAATTTTTATGCAGGCAGGATGGCTCAGTTATTTTCAGAGACTCCAGGGGTATGATCAACAACAGGTTCTCCAATTTGCTCAAAATCTCCAGGAAGACCATTCCATTGTTCAAGGGGTTCGGATTTTAGTTACAGAAGAGGATATAGCATAGGTTTCAGGTCTCCCTACCAATCGCATTCGCATATTCAGCCGCAAACATATCATCCTGAATGCCCAACAGGATTTCCTCTTGCCAGGGGAACAAATTGAACCTAAAGGTCGGGGTGTCCGACTCATCTCGTTGCCGCCTCCATGGCCAGAAGTTGCAAAATTCATCAAACACTACCTCACCTGTGAAGGCCGATACCAAGTAGTCTACCGGCATGATTTTGTCATGTTGTCTCATTTACGGCATGATAGATTGGTGAACATTCCTTATTATTTTCTCAGTTGTCTTAAAAATATGTCGTGCTACTATAAAAAGGCCAAAGATCTCGCCCTTTCACTCACCCATCACCGTCTCATTCAACTTCTTATCCAAAAGGGTTTTTCCCAACAAAACCATCCACTAAACAACCCACCCATAGATCCCCAAGAAGCTACTGAAATTCCTGAAAATCTTCAGGAACAACAACCACAAAACCCTTCAGATTCTCCAACAGTACCTAACAGTCCACCTACAGACCCAATCAGTCCAATTAACCCCCCTACCATACCAAGCCCACCCCACATTTTACCAGAATCATCCACTCCTGCCCTTCATATTCTTAGTGATGATTCTGAACCAGACAATTCTCCCTGTCCTGTCATTGAGGAAAAACCCCCACGTAAACGAAAGAAAATTCCTTTCTTTTTGTCCTTTTTACAAAGAAAACGAACAAGGACCTTAACAAGGGCAGCCACTACTGCCACTTCCCTAGACCCCCAACCCATCCGACTAATACCCCGTACACCTCTAACCTCCCAAATGTCAGAATCTTTGCCTATTCCACCCATGGGCACTGAAACACAAGAACCAGACGCCCAGTATGTTGCGACATCATCCGTTTCAAACCCAGTATCTGAAACACAAGAACCAACTACTCATCCAGTAGCTAAAACACAAGAACCAGCTACCCATTTAGTAACTGAAACACAAGAACCAACTACTCATTCAATGGCTAAAACATAAGAACCAGTTATAGTTGTCACACAAGAACCAGCTACAGCTGAAACACAAGAACCAGCTGCTAATATTGTTATTGAGACACAGGAATCAGATGTCCAGGGTGCTGCAACATTACTTTCCTTCCATCAAGAAGCAGTTGTCGATCATGTAGCTGCTCCACAAGAACCAACTAGTGTGGTTGTGACTACTACAAAAGAACCAGTCACCCCTCAACCAGAACCAACAATGGCCTCTGTCTTACAAGAAAATGAGTTCCTAAAATCTGAACTAGAAGCCTACAAGAAAGAGTTAGCCACAGCAAAGGAAGCCTATGAGAATGAACTTAATTTGTACACCCTATATCACACAACGACCATGTCAGAGGGAACTACAACAGAGAATCCGTGTAGAGAATATATGTGCAGTCAATGTGGGGACATCTACTATCAAGCATTCTACAAAGTAATTCAAATTCTAATGCCAGGAGCTTCCCCTGCTCCTTCAACTTTTGCAGTCAAAGAAGAACACCCTATTGTTACACAAGAGCCAACAGGACCTTCCAAAATTAAGATTGAGCCCTGGCTTGCAACAAATGTCAAATCCGAAACCCTTGCTTTTGTTAATAAAGTTGTACAAACATTGCCTATTGATGAATATGCCCTTCCCAGCCAGATCAATACTCACACCTTTGTGGAACAAGCCACTCAGACCCCACCTCAGCCTACTACTTGCAACACTGAAACACAAACTCATCCATGGGATGAGCAGGCAATAATACAGAAATGGAAAAATGAGTATGTTGTTACACAGGCCAAAAGCCTGTAAGAACACAGACAAATATGGATAAATCATATCTACTCAAATTGGGAAGCTTTGGAGAAAACATGCTAGGAATATCGTGCCCTTAAGAAACAGAATAAAGAGCTAAAAGGCAGATTGCTCCTAATACTTGACTTGGCACAAAAGCTATTGGCTGCAAGGAAACCATCCTACAATTACTCCTTGTTCCTCATGGAATGACTTACATGGTTTCAGATCAAATCAATCACAGAAGGCAGACCCCATGCAGTGTTACATCCAGCAGATTTTGTCAAAACCTTTGCAGAAGCCTTTTCTATGGATCAACACCTCCTCTGTGAGGCATATTTTCATAATGAGGCCATCCCTGAGAACCAACAGCTTAACCTTAACCCTCTTGTCGGTGATATCCAGATTAGGGCACTTACCTCCTTCCTTAACAATCAGATTATATGGAAGGATGACTTCCTAGATACCAAGAACAATGAGGATAATCGCCTTCTCTAGATAAGGCCAAAACCACAAAATGTTGCCACCCTTGTTACAGAGTATTACCAGTTTTTAAAGAAACCAGGGATGACTCAACACATTCAACAATTACAGACATCAGTGTTTCAGGAGTGTCAACATTTCATTAAATCAACAGAGATTGTTTCCCTACAGGCAAATAACATGTTTTGGCAACAATCTACTGAGAAAATATAGGAACACAATCAATTTAGCCCCACTAATATTGAGATAGCAATCTCCAGGGTACCTACATCAAGTGTGTTCAACAATGTGCTGAAAGCTGGATAGCGTACCAGTTTCATTTTCCTCTTCACTGGATGCCAGCATAGAAATATCAAGTCCATTATAAGCTACCCAAGAAGGCCAAAACAACAGCTTGGCAAAGGTTACAACATGTTCAAGGGTTTAGAGCTCCAACAAACATCACCTTCCACATCTATTTCTTAAGTAACTTGCATGCTCAGAGTTGGTATTCAGATTTTAATTCAGAGTGAAGTTACCTGAGGACATGCAACATCTTAAGTTGGGGGGGGGATGTTAGGAACACACAATGTACCTTTTTGGCCACACTTTTTTCCACCATTACACCCTTGTTTCACTCACATTTAAACTCACATTATCACTTTACCCTATCTTTCCAAAGGTATACAACATCTCTTCTCTTTACTATATGTTTAATCTGGTTTGCATATAATTTTACATTACTCTCGTACTTAACCATTGATCTGAAATGTATAAGTGTTGAAACAGTTCGAACTGCAGATTAGCATTGAGGCCTGTTGCTGAAACAGTTAAAGCACACAACCCCTATGGCTGAAACAGTCTGTGGACTATGATGCTGAAACAACAACTCACACAGAAGAAGCTGCTACACTTTTCATGGTCTACAATGCTGAAACAACAACTCACACAGAAGAAGCTGCTACACTCTCCATGGTCAACAATGCTGAAACAACAACTCACACAGAAAAATCTATTACATAGTCTGTGGTCAACGACGCCGAAACAACAACTCACACAGAAGAAGATGTTACACCCTCCACGGTCTATGATGCTAAAACAAAAACACAAAACTGTTACATTGACCACAATAGCCGCATCTTGAGATAGCACTAACCATCGATGTTGCTTGAGATCAAGTTGTTGAAATAGTCAGAATGCAAATCACGTGGCTTAAACAGCCCGCGATTTGCGATGCTGAAACAACATACAACAATAGTAACAAGAAGACAAATAAAGAAGTTGTTACTCTAGCCGCAACAGCAACACCTCACTTAGCACTTGTAATAGCATTCTATTGCGGGAGACTAGGATATCCTATTCTAGTTTCGAAAGTCGATCTAACTAAGAATAGGACTCAGATGTATACCTGTAAATTGTTCATCAAGTTGTATCAAAGGGATTCTCCTCTTTAAATAAGAGGAAATCATCATTAGAGATGACCTTCTATTTTTGGTAAGAAAGGATTTACATAGAGGGACGTGCTTTACGTCAGATTGTAATATGATACAGTTGATAGATGAATAAAAGACTATTATGAGTATTTCTCTCTAGTTCCTTTTGGTTCAGGGGAATCTTGTGAGAAGGGAGGGCCCACCTTCTTCACAAGATTCACCCATTAGCTTTATAGTGTGTTAGTGTTTTTTCTGTTCATGCCTTGATTAAATTATATTTTGCTGAAACACTACTTTATTGAACTCTGTTTTGCTGAAACACTACTTTTTGCTGAAACTCTACTCTACTGATTGTTACATTGATTTCGTATGATTCATTCTTGGGTAATTGTTAATCATTCTAGTTAGCAATCCTATTTGGTGAATTTATGAAAGATTTATAATCAGGGGCAGGTGCTGAAGATTCCTGCTTGGGGAATAGGGTCTTGTTCTTGTTAGAGATAGTTAGCCTTCAGTGCATGCCAATTATTTCAATTAGTAATGAGTTTATGAAAGTGTGTTAATCAGAAATAGGTGCTGAAGATTCCTGCTTGGGGAATAGGGTCCTGTTCTCTGTTAAGAGGTAGTTAGTCTTCAGTGTATGTCAATCATTTCAATTAGCAATGAGTTCATAAAAGTGTGGTGATCAAAAACAGGTGTTGAAGATTCCTGCATTGGGAATAGGGTCATGTTCTCTGGTTATAGAATAGTTGATCTTTCCTTTTGCAGTGTCTTGAAGGATTTATTTTCCAGTTTGCTATTTCTTTAATGTAATCCATGATTCTTTGGACAATTACTTCTTTAAACATTGAACTCTACAACAAGTAGATTTCTTTCCTGTAATTCAAGTTAAGAACTTTAGTTTGTTCAAGGCAAAGTGTGATTAGTATGTTTTTACTACAAATCTAGGTTTCTTTTGAGATTGATCATATATAGTGCGTGGTTACCTTTGAAATAAACAGACTTCCCTGGTTTGACAATTTATGTAGCACTTGATTGTTTAGTTAAATAAGCAATTATAGTGACCAACAATTATGAAAGAAAATTATCTGATGGATATCCCTGAACCTGTCTTTTGTTCCTTCCTGAAAGGGATCAATTAAAATTATGTCTTCAACATCTTCAAACCTTTAACCCATGGTACAATTCTTATTTGTGTGAATAAATGTTCTGGAGTCAAACACAAAAATAAATCATTGGATTACCGGCCATTAATGAATGTCGTTATCCAATGCGAGATGACCCACCAATGATGTCAATGGGCCTCAAGGTACCTATAGAACATCCTAACAGGTACGAATAAAGGTCTTGGTGTCGAGTCACCTATAGGATCAATCAACCAAGAGACATTGATGTATTCCCATGGTTGTTAGCAAGGAAATCTACCATTGAGGCATGTAGAGTCTAGGGTACTAAGTAGTTTCTAATATCTACTCCAGATAAGGTGTTGGTGTCGATGGAGTGAGACTTGTTGGAAGGTGGACCTTAACATATTTCACATCATCCAACGCAAGTGCAGATAGAAATCTTGCAGAAATAATTTTTTGGAACAGTAATCACTTGCTTGTGGATTTTATGAGCCCAAGTTAGTATATGCTCATTGCTTTCTCATATTTTGAGAGTCTGAGAAAATGCTAAAAGAAAACTCTAGGGGGGTTTCTTTCCCATCATAATTCATCAAGCCTGGTAAAGAATAATCTTATCCCTGATAAATGCCCCTTTCATACTTTAATGAGAAATTCAAAGGGAGTAAACAAGCTCAAATTTATTCATTTCAAAACAAGTCAGTGCATATTGATAAGAAAATTTCATAAAATAAAATGGTCTTACCTTCTTACTTGTTGCAAAAGAGTGATGAAGTTCAATTCTGTACTTTCTTTGAAAAGCCTGTAAAACTGAAGACAATATATCAACATATCCAAAATGAAATGTTTATATATATATATATATTTTTTTTATTATTTGATTTTTTATTTTCTGTTAAAATTTTATTATTTACAAAATCTTAAAACAACAAAAATTATCAAGGATTAGTAGGAGGAGGAGACTCTTCTCCTACTATCTTTATTTTTGTTTGTCTGGCAATTTCCTGTAGAAAATCATCTCTTGACAAGGGTTTGTTATACACTTTTAATCGATGTCCATTTACTACAAAGGAATTTTGAGAGTCATCTATGGTCTTGATTCTGACAGATCCATTATCAAAAATAGTCTCCACGTCATAAGGTCCCAACCACCTTGTCGTAATTTTTCCTTTGAAAGTTTTGTATTTGGAATCGAAAAGCAATGCCCAATACCCTGGTTGAAAATGATTTTTATTAATGTATTTATCATGCCATTTTCTACGTTGATTTTGTACAAGGATAGTTCTTTGAAGAGCATCTTGCCTAATTTATCCCAATTCATTTAGTTGCATGACTCTCTGTTTCTGTGCCTCATCCAAATTCAACCCCAACTCTGCTGCTAGGTGGAAGGTATGAATCTGAAATTCTATGGGAAGGAGAATTTTCTTGTCAAATACCAATTCATAAGGGGTATGACCAGTGGTATTTCTCCATGTAGTCCAGTATGCCCATAAAGCCTTTGGAAGTCTATCTGCCCAATCTTTGTGATGTAAATGTATTGTCTTGGTCAGAATAGCTTCTAGAACTTTATTCGTGGATTCCACTTGCCCATTGGCTTGTGGATGGTATGGGGAAGACTTACAATGTTTTATCCCATATTTATCTGTGAGTTCTTTCATCAACTTAGAATTAAATTGGGCACCTTGATCAGTAACAATCTCTCGTGGAACACCGAAGCAGGTAAAGATATCTTCATAAATAAATTCAACCACTGATTTCTTAGTTTCTTGGTATAAGTATTTTGCCTCTACCCACTTGGTCACAAAATCTGTACAAACCAAGATGTACTTCTTCTTCCTCGACATTGGGGAAATCGGTCCTACAAAATCAAGTGCCCATTTATCAAATGGTTCAATCACAACCTACGGTCGTAAGGGCATCTCGTCTACTACAGTAGGTCTTCCCATCCGTTGACAACTATCGCAGCTTCTCACATATTTTGTTGCATCCTTAAACAGTGTCGGCCAATAGTATCCTAATTGTAAGACTTTATATGTCGTTCTCTTATCAGAGAAATGTCTTTCGCATGGCCCATCATGACAGGCCTGAAGGATATCAGGAATCTCATCTTCCTGAACACATCTCCTAATGATCATATCAGGACTTGTATAGAAAAGATCACTTCCTACCCAAGAGTAGTAAGCACTTTGCTGAACAATTCTTTTCTTTTGTGGTGGTGACAAATGAACTAGCAGTCTTCATGTAGCTAAGTAATTTGTTGTATTTGCAAACCAAGGGGTCTTAATATCTACTACAAACAAATGTTCATCAGGGAAATTATCATTCACCGGAATGTCAGTACTATCTTGAGGAATACGAGAAAGAAAATCCGCAACTACATTTTCTTTTCCTGGCCGATCAACTATAGTGATGTTAAATTCTTGAAGTAGAAAAAGCCATCGTGTGATTCTTCCAGTAGTAGCTGGTTTTTTCATCAAAAATCTGATAGCAGAATGGTCCGTATGTACAAAAACCTCATATCCAGTGATGTAATCACGAAATTTGTTAATGGCATGAACTACTTCTAAAAATTCCTTCTTTGTTACAGTGTAGTTCAATTTAGGGGGAGTAAGGTTTTTTCTAGTGAAGTAAATTGCATAGTTTTGTTGGATTTCTTTTTGTCCAAGCACTCCTCCTAAAGCAGTGTCTGAGGCATCAGTTGAAATATAGAAAGGAAGAGACTAATTTGGTCCTCTCAGAATAGGTGCCATGGACAATTTTGCTTTCAAATTCTCAAAAGAATTCTGACAATTGTTATCCCAACAAAATTCTGCATCTTTTTCTAACAGTTTAAACATGGGGTTGGCTATCTTTGTAAAGTTTTCAATAAATCGACGATAATATCCAGCATGTCCCAAAAAACTTCACACATCTTTTTGGGTTTTTGGAGAGGAAATTTTAACTATCACTTCAATTTTGGTTGGATCAACTTTAATTCCTTCTGCAGACAAATGATGAACCAACACTATTCCCTCAGTTAATAGCATTTTACATTTTTCATGACTAAGGGATAAATTTTATTCCTGACAGCGAATCAATACTTTCTCAAGATTACTTAAGGCTTCTTCGAAAGTGTTACCATAAACAGTAAAATCATCCATGTATACTTCCACACAATCATGAATTAAGTCAACAAAGATCCCAAGGACTGCTCTCTGAAATGTAGCAGGAGCATTGCATAGTCCAAAAGGTATCACTTTATAAGCATAAGTTCCCCAAGGACACGTAAATGTTGTTTTGTCCTGGTCTTCAGGAGCAATTTGAATCTGATTGTATCCACTATATCCATCGAGAAAGGAAAAGTATATTTTTGCAGCCAAGGTATCCAAAACCTGATCTATAAAGGGCAAGGGAAAGTAGTCCTTCAAGGTTGCCTTGTTCAACTCCCTAAAGTCTACACACATTCTCCAATTCCCTATCATTTTCTTAGGTACCACAACAAGAGGTGAAACCCACTTGCTGTCAGAAATTGGATAAATGAATCCAACGTTTAATAATTTATGTAATTCTTCTTTCACAAAATCTTTTAGGATTGGATTCATACACCTTTGTGGTTGTCTTATTGGGGTTGTCCCTGGTTGGATATATATGTGGTGAATGTAGGTATAAATATGCACTCCTCTCATATCAGTGTATTCCCATGCAAATGCCCCTAACTATTCTTTCAAAAGATTTGTTAACTGTTCCTATTGGCTGAGACTTAATTCAGAGTTAATGTATAGAAATTTGCCTGGGCTAAGTTCTATTGGAATGGTATATGACCCTGAATGCTCATCAATGGTGAAAACCATAGATGGTGAAAACGAGGAAAATAACTCACTTCATTCTTGAAATTCCTCTCTGAAAATTTGATCGTATTGAAAATATGTTTGTGGGAACTCAACATTTTCTATCATAGAAATAAATTGGCTTAAAAGTTCATCCTCTATAGGTTCTTGTAGTGCGTGAAACTCATCAACAGAGAATAAATATTCTCCCTCATCATTCTCATGATAGGGACATTTTAGCCACCATAATTCTTCTGTAACCGGTTGAGCAGGTGGAAAAAGAGTAAGTTTCTGTGAAGAAATGCCATTTGAGATGAACATATCCCCACCACGACATCCTATGAAAGCATTGGTCGTGGCCAACCAAGGTCTCCCTAGAATGATTGGATGGCCTTTCATGGGGTCCTTTGAATGAATAATCATGAAGTCAAGAGGATATTCCCACGAAGCTAATGTAACAACGATGTCATCAAGGACTCTAGCAGGTTTTATAGTTGTTCTGTCACCAAGTTCAAGAACTGTAGGGGTAGGGTGAAGGAATTGACTTAGTTGCAACAGTTCAACTGTATTGATAGACATTATATTAATGGATGCACCTAGATCGACTAAAGTATTACCAATAGAAACATTGTTGATAGTCACTGAAACTATTGGGTTCCCTGGATTGGCATACTTCACAATTTTAGGCGCTTCAGAAATACAATTCGATGACTGGCCTACTAGGTGTATCATGGGTGGATCTTTCTGTTTCCAACCTGGTTTATTAATGCAAAGTTCTTTGATGGTTTTGGCATAGATGGGAACATCTTTGATCGCTTGTAACAATGGAATCTTAACACAGACATTTCTTAGTTCATTCATGATGTCAAACTCAGATTGAACAATTGGTTATTCAATGACAAACCTTTCAGGAAAAGGAGGTGTTTGGGGAACCTGAGTTTGTATGTTACGCTGTGATTTAGATACTTTATACTTTGGAATGATAACATATTTCAAAGATGCCCCAATTGATAAATCATCTATAGGTTCTTCTTCATGTTCTTGGATAATTACCTTTGGTGTTGTTCTTGTTACAGGCCGAGTTTTATTTAAAGTTTTTCCAGATCTCAGCTATATTTCTTGTATGGAAATGGGGTTTATGGTGTAAGCTGGGTAATTTTTAAAATCATCATTATGGAGTGGCAGAGGTGGTTTGTTGTTAGGATTTGGAATGGGTTGAGCGGGCAATATGGTGGGGCAAGGTGGATTCTGAGGCTGCTGAGGAGTTTGTTAAATGGGTGGTAAAGGAGGTGGAGTAAAACTAGGCAATAACTGATGTATGTTTGGCGGATATTGAGTACATGGATTCTGGGGAATTGGTACCACATGTTGCTATTGGTTATTTCCAAAATTCGGGTCTCTCCATCCTTGGTACCAAGGTTGAGCAGGGACATTTTGCGGAGGCCAATTTGGCCAGTTCCATGGATGTTGTTGTTGTTGAGAGAAGGGTGGATAGTAGCTGGAAGGTTGTGGGGATGGTTCTTGATACGTATTTGAGTTCCTAGGTTGCCAAGGCCTCTTAGGTGCAGATGGAGTCCCTGGAGCTTCCCCTCCCTTGAATATGGCTTGAAATCCTGGTAAGGATGGGAAATCTTCTGTTTTATGATTTTCAATACATATTGCACATACAGAAACATTGTCCAAAGGACATTCTCGTAAAGGATGTCTTTTTCTTCATTTTGGGCAGAACATGCTTAATACAGGGTTTTCCTCTTCCTCCTTTCTCTTAATCTTCAGAGTGTCTAATTGAGAGCCAATTGTTCCTAAAATGTTTATTTTAAAATTTTCCAAAAGGTTTCCCAATTCAATTCTAGTAACTCCACCAGATGTGGGTACTTTGGTGTTTTTGTTGATAGGTTCTCTCACACTTTTTGCAGTTTTCCCCCTACTTCTTGAGTAAGTTCTACATAGTTCACTGATTGCTTCAAAGTCTTTTTGATAAATGTCTCCTGAAGCCATTAAATTGAGAGTGTCAATATATTCATCTAAAACCCCTTTTAAGAAAAGAGTCTTGATTTCTTCATCTTGGAGATCATTATATTTAGATTTTTGAAGAGTATATGTAAATCTTTCTAAGAAATCATCAAGGCTCTCTTCATCTTGTTGTTGCATTTTAAAAATGTCATTTCGAGAATCCTTGGGTCTACAATAGTACTGGTACTTCTTTAAAAATTTGTCCTTCATATCTTCCCAAGATATAATACTGTACTCTCCTAAACTCATGAACCAACGTAATGCAGAATCTTTTAGGGTAGCAGGAAACAAATTCAACTTATGTGCATCCTGGAGATAGCTATAACTCCTGCACAGGATGTCAAACTCAAAAATAAAGACATATGGGTCTTCACTACTTTTCCCATAAAAGGTTGGTAGTGTTGAAGGTGGGATATTTTTCATATTGACATTCTGGACCAAATCCAAAATAGGAAACCCAAAGGTGGTTTCTGGTCTTAGCTCAGTCTCTACTTGTTCTTCTTCTTCATTTTCAACATGAATTTCTCCTCGTTCTCTTCTATCCAATTCTCTCCCTCTTTCTGCCATGTTAAAAGGATTACCAAAAATTGTATATGCAATCTGATCTTTCTTTGGTGAGGGTGTGAAATCCCACCTCTCTAGATTCTTTTTGACAGAATTGCTATCTCCTATTGGTTCTTTTGTGGATCCTATTACCTTTGATTCAACAGTTGCAGTTGTTATTTGTGAAACTATAGTGTCAGGGTTCCTGAGAATAGCTTACACTTATTCTGGATTAACTGTGTCAACCAAGTTTGGATCACCAGGAATTTGAATTTGTTGGTATGTGGTGTTTCCTGGTTCTATGTTTTGTTCTATGGTTTTCTCAGCCAAAGTTCCAGTCTCAGTTTCTATTGCTTTTTGGGTGGATGTTTATTCTTTTTGTTCTTTTGTATTTCCCCTAAATCTACCTCTATGATCTCTATTTCTCATGAAAACATACTAGATGAAAGAAAAACCAAGATTGAGTTTCAGAGGAACCTATGATAACAGATATGTCGGTTCTCACCCTTCATTTCACAAATCCTCTTTCATCAACCTGCTAACATACCACACCAAACCAAATACATTTTAAGAAAATAACCAAAACAATTATCTAACTTACCTTCTAAACAACTCCCCAGCAACGACACCAAAAATGTCAGGCTGTTATATTAAAGATTTTTAATTACCTGAAAACATTGAATTGTCAAACCAGGGTAAGTGAACTTAGAGCTGCTACACTATATTTGTTGGTAAGATTCTAATTCCTATATAAAGGTTATTCTGAGAAGAAAACACAAACTTACTCTTAGAAATTGAACCCTAATGATTATCTTGAAACTAATCATCTCTTGTCTAATTCATCAAATGAAAATAGTTATGAGTTTAAGTATAGGTACTTCTATTTCTGATCTGATGTAATCTCCCAAGACTATCTACCATTAGCTTAAACATCTAATCATCATCATATCTATCTAAACCATAAAAGAAAGATCAATTTTAAAAACCTTTTAATCTAAGCATAAAAAATAGTTCTAAATCTAACCACGGGTAAAACAAATAAATGTCCTATTTACCCTACAGGTACTAGAAGCTTACTTTAATCCGACTATAAGCTAACTATCCTAACAGAACAGAGTAAATATAAACTTTAATTCTCTTTAAATCATAATCAAATTGAAAACTAAAAACAGACTATAAGCTAACTATCCTATCAGAACATAGTAAATCTAAGTTAAGCACTTGGTTCATTCTTCAAGTTCTACAGGGATAAATAACGCATTCAACATTCATCAATCTATGAGATGATATCATACTAAAAATGATCTAACCGAAGAATGGTTAAGCAAGAATCTAACAAAGTAATTCCAAACTCAAAACTAACTTACATGCAGATTCTAAAACTTGAAAATAAACTAACTCTATTGTGGAAAAGAGACAGTGAATTGAACCTGTTGGCGGGCCCAACCAAGAGGTGCAATCGCCCTGAAATGAAACTAGAGCTACTCAGATCATTCCATGCAAAAAATGTTCATACTTCACGCTCCATAATTCATAAAACAACTCAAATCATTTAACAACGAATAACATAACGCATAGCAAATTTGTATTATCAGAAATCGTATCACATAGCATATTGTAACCAACGTTTCTTGAGAGCGATCCCAGTTTATATAGATCCTCTCCAAAATAGTTTTAAACATAGGTGCATTAATCTAAACGGATCTCAAATCCGAAAATGACTCATAGTCAGTTAAAACGAACTTCACAGCTTCATGACACGTAGTGTCAAGAAGCGTGGATCATAAATCACTCTAATAAAATGGTTCTACAATCTCATCCTGAGTCAGCATATTGAGTTATGACTCAATCAACCATATGAATCGGACTGTCAATCCACTCTGGCCATGTTGTGCAAGTCTTTGGCATCTTCTTTGGTATCTCCACTAAGTGTGAGCCGGTGCCTGGTAATGATAAGTTCTATTTCAAAGGAACAGTACCTAACTCATGTCACGTTAGTATCAACATTAGTTTAAAAATATCAAAATACATTAAAAATAACTTGAATCATAGGAATACCTTGAATAGCCCCATTTAGTTGTAAAAGGATGTCAAATGTGTCATGGTAAGGCCAGAAGGAAATGATACTAGATATGAAAATGGAGGTATATTTGACATGATATAGGCAAAAATATAGTCAAAACTGGAGACTAACAGTAACGTTCCCGGCCCTCAACCCACTTGTTAGGAAACGCTACTACACAGAAACATTCTCATACTTAAATATACAACATGCGTTATTTATAAAGAATAAGCATTAAATCAAATTAATATATTTCACATGGAATTGTTGTTGTCATACAAACTTAAATGAAATTAACAGCAATTCAAACTAGCAACATAATACATGATAATATTACAAGTATCATAGAACATTCATTTTAATTAAGTACATAATTAAAACACATAATGATACTTATCTTTGAAACTATAATACACCACTAACTGCGTGCAGACCTTCCACGAACCTCCCAGCCTTAGACTGCGCTGCTCATCACTCTCAACAGTAGGTCACCCCCGAGATGGGACTAAGATCCACTGGGAAAGGGAATCCTAGGCTAGGCAAGGTCAATGGAAGACGCATAATTTATGAAGAAGGATTATCTCCCAGGAGCCACTTATGCCCACTTCTCATAGACTCTCATTCCCCACATGCCTGTCCCACCCTAGGAGTATACAAATTCACTATCACCAAGATAGTCCTTTGGCTTCTGAGCCTCCCTTGCCTTGGGCTTCAACAACAGACCGAACCAAAATTCTCTGAGCTCTGTGGCAGCTACAGGACTCATTATAGGAGTTATCACTTCCTTTGCGCACTCTCTCACCTGGAGAGAGTCACTCATAGGACTAACAACCTGCTTCTTCAACCACAACCACCTCTCTCACCTGGAGAGAGTGTTGCACACATGCCTGAGAGCCTGCTTCTTCAACTCCATTCCAACACAAGGAAGACAACAAGGCTCAGTAAGGAACATATGACTATAGTCAATCACACTCATCCAAGGCACTGGGTGGCCACACCAGCCCATATTTATAACATACATGACATAAGAAATTGCTCAGGTTTCATAGAAGACAAAAACCCAACAGTTTAGCATGAACTCAGATTTGCAGTGTGGGTAAACCGATTCACAGGAAACACAAGAGACACAGCTCAATCCACAGGTTTTCCACTGGTTTTCAAGGTGCATGATAGGAAAATTATCCTGAGGTCAATGATGGAGACCAAACGTAAGGACTAGACAAAATTTGTGGGAATATACCAGTCGATCACAGAGGTCTCACGATTTTGGTTTTCAGATATGTGTGAGGTATGCAGCGATCCAACGTAGAGGTAACACAGTTTAGACAGTAGATCGGGAAACTGGCAGAACGAACACACTCAACAGTTCAAACAAACGATGACAGAATGGAGTACCAACCCCCATCACGACTCAATTCTTGGGTTAAATTGCATGTGCCTGGGTCGACACATGTTGCCCATGAAGTTTCATGCACTACATCAAGTATGCATTCCCTTTTTTCACACATTAGAGCTGCATGCATTGCCCCTCCCAGGACTTAGGATAAAAATAACATGTTTTTCACATAGCTTTGGAATAATAATAAATTATTATTCAAGGACTTAAACCCTCAATATTATCCCCCCTTCCAACCTTTCAGCCCCCTCTCCCTTACCCAATCTGTGGAAGCTTAGTCCCCCATCACTCTTACTTCATGGTCGGTCGGCACGCAACGATGTTTATATGTTATTAATGTTCTGCATATTACATTTACAAAAACAAGCTCCTGTACTTTAACACTTAGGCTCTCCGGCCTAATAAACACATAATCCTACCAGCTTATCAATACTCGGCTGACTAGCCTATAAAACATGATTTACAATTCATAAACATTATTTGAAATTCATAAACATGATTACAACAGGGCTCGTCCTTGGGGATATTACACTAAGAAGATTGAAGACATCCTCAAACAACAATTGAAGGAAGTTGAAACAAAAAGTGAAAAATTGGAAGCTGAAGTAGCGACTGTCAGAAAAGATTTAGAGAAATTCCAGGCCTTATATCATCAGAATCTGACAAGTATTAAAGCATCAGAAGGATTAGCCTCCATTCTGAATCAACAAAAGAATTCAAAGTTGAAAACTGGTTTGGGTTACAAAGAGGGATCAATTAGTGGTCAGCCAAGCAACAAAGAATCCATCAAGTTCGTTAAACCTACAACTACTAACAATAACAAACCTACAGAAACAAAGGAAGAGAATCAACCGCCAAGGAGGAGTGAAGGAAAAGCTACCATAATTGAATCTGAAGAATAAAGAAATAATACACTCTCTACTCAAGACAATCATCAACATGGAAGAAATCGACCTACTCAAAGAAGACAGCCATTTTCCAGGTACAAAGATTTTTTCTATGGATATTGTTTTTACTACTCTAACTTTGGCCATAAAGTTGTAAATTGTTCTCTAAGATTTAGATATGAGCAGTTAAGACAACCAATGAATAAATACATGTCTCAACAAAGAATGAGACAACCAAGTTACAAACAACCACAGACTACAAATCATATGATGTCTGGGAAAAGGACACAGACTAAGCATAAGAATCGTTATGATCGCTTGTTCAATGAACCAAAATGTTACATCTACCATAATTATGGACATAAAGCTGCAAACTGTCACTTAAAGAACTATAAGCTAGATTCAAATCACAGAGCTGAAAAAATCAAGGTTTGGAAGAAGAATGAAAATAAAAAGTGTGGATTGGTGTTGTCATCTCAAAGACAAAAAGACTCATGGTATATTGACAGTGGCTACTCCAGTCATATGACAGGTGACAAAAGTAAGTTCCTATCACTCAAGGAAAATAAATCAGGAAGTGTGACCTTGGGAAATGATGCTCCAGGAAAGATAAGAGGTAAAGGTCTAGTAAGCTTAAGTAATGGAAGAAGAAAAACTCAAGATGTATTATTTGTTGATGGTTTAAAGAATAATCTTCTTAGTGTCAGTCAGATATGTGACAGAGGATGTGAAGTCACTTTCACTGTGATCCGGATTATTTTCGACATGAAATGAGAGCGGAGATATAATAAATAAATGGACAGAGATATTGAATATATTCAATAATATAATAGAAATGTATCAGATATGCAACCATAAACACAGATATATAGTAATACACGATTTCTATTAATCAGAGAAATGTACAGAGACTTTAAAAATACAGAGTGAAAGACTCGCTAGAATGGTGGTAGCTTATCTCTGAGAAGAGATGTGACGGCTACTCGCATTTGCAAGAAGATGATTACAATGAGGCTCTAAAGGCCCTTTTACAATAAAATGGAATTCCAAAATTCCTAAACATCCAAAAACCTAACCCTAGGAGCTGAAGCGCCAAAAGTCATGTGGGCCCCATTTGGGTAAGTGAGTACATCAACTTCCCGGGGTCATAACTTTTGCATACGATCTCTGTTTTAGGCGTGTGGTAGCTCGTTGGAAAGGTATAACCAAGGAGATTCATTTTGGGAGATAAATTATGCCTTTAGATATAATTGAGAACATCTATCTCAAAAAACCTTCATTTGGGCCCTCAAAATGGCCCCGAAAGTTAAAACCTGCTAAAAATAGTAAATTGCCAAAATTGCCAAAAAGTCGTTTTGAGACATTTGGAAAAGGTGGGTGGCCACTGATATCCACTTGGATCAATCCCCCCTCCTTAGGAAGAAATGGTCTCCATTGCGTTGAGTTCCCGAGGGAGAGGGAAAAGCATTTGTTGAATCTGCATCTTGGTGAGCTGCTTGTCTTGCTGGAGACGTCGCATTGCTCAGTTTGTGGAAATCTGTCATGAAACTGTTGTAGTCGAGGCTTCTCAACAAGTCGAGATACATGAAAGGATGATGTGCAAAAGGAATCTTTTCACTTTGCTGCAGCCTTGTCGACCTGCTTCTGTTGGATAGAAGGTGCTTGGGGCAAGGCTGTAGTGGTTGCAGTGTCCTTTTGTTCTCCTTTTGAACAGATTGTGAAGAAGATGAATTTTGCAGTATGAGATACTACCTTGTGACATTTTTTAGGTTGAACAATAGTCAGAACTACCTCTGGTATTCTATAGAGATGACCCCACAAAGTAACAATGACAATACGGGTTCGAGACTCATAAACAACATGGCGTCTCCACATATATGATTGGCCTGAGAGCACATCACAGACATCGAGTGGGGAAACATCACATAATACCTCATCCTTGAAGGGTTGGATGTCGTATGATAATCGACGCTGCTGGCTGACACAGAGATCTCGTCCTTGGCGAAGCCACCCAATGTTGTATGGCTGCGGGGGTGGTGTTGTCGAAAATCCCAACTGTTTGACGACCTCTGCTGAGATGAGGTTCTTCTGGCTTCCACTATCAACAATAAAATGTAGTGGGGTCCCCTTTACCCACATCTGTGAATGAAAACGACTCTCCCCTTCTTCAATATCTGTTGGTTCTTCTGGTTGAATTGCTGCAGTCGCGACAATAGCAGTGGGGTCTACGTCGATGATCTGTCTTTTACCATTATTTTCAAAATCAGATTATGAATCAAGGTTTGGCTCCTTGTCTTTGATCTGAGACACCAATGACTGTTTTGAGAGACATTCATCGGTGTTGTTCCAAGGGCTTTTGTGGAAATCGCACCATTTTTCGGTGTCCTTCTTTGTCTTTCCGTGACCCTTCTTTTCCTGTGTCTTGGATTGGTTTTCGAGAGACTGTTTGTTCGGGTAATTTTTGTCATACTTTGGTTGTTGCAGATTTGCAGACTCAAATTCCCATTTGTTCTGGTGCTTTAATTTCTGCTCAATTTTAATAGCATATCGATAAATAGCATCGAGTGATGAGATGTCCAAAAAATCCATTTCTGTTTGGATGTATCTGTGTAGAGCCCCACGATATTTCAAAAACAAATGTCGCTCAGAGTCTTTGATACCCAGCTTGGTTTGCAAGGTATGGAAGGTATTGGTGAACTCCAAAACTACTTGGCCCCTCTCTTGCCGCAGTGTGGTCCATCTCATGTACTAGTCCTCATAGTTGCCAACAGGGTAATACTGTTCTTTTACCACATCCACAAAACAATCCCAAGTGGGATCGGCCCGATATATTCCAGACTCCTTTGTGGAAATTTGCTCCCAGTAAGTTTCCCACCAATGTTTGACATGAGGGAGAGATTTAAGGAGTGCAAAGGTGATCTTTTCTTTGTCGGAAAAATTGTGAACAGAGAAATAACCTTCCAGCAGAGTTAACCATTTTTCTAGGGCTTCTGCATCTATCTGTTCTTCAAATACAGGAATATCAAAATTAACTTGTACCTTGAAAGGCAAGGTGCCTCCAAAGTGGCCGCTTGATGAATATGTTCTTGATGCTATCAATAGGCATTGAAGGATGTGGGAAAAATTCTCCATCATTTCGTCCCTCTGTCGCGTGAGAGCTTGCTCAAGCAACAGATTGATAGGATCGTCTTCTCCATCGTTTTTCTTTTCTTCTGCCATTGAGGGTTTATTGGGTGTGTGAGAGTGATTGTCTTCAAGAGAGACAAGCTCGAGACCCAACTTTCTATACTCGGACCTCGTCGGGGACATGCACTAAAAAAACGATCAAGAGCAGCCTGCTCTGAAACCACTGATCCGGATTATTTTCGGCACGAAATCAGAGCGAAGATATAATAAAGAAATGCACAGAGATATTGCAAATATTCAATAATATAATAGAAATTTATCATAGATGCAACCTTAAACATAGATATACAGTAATACACGATTTCTATTAATCAGAGAAATGTACAGAGACTGTAAAAATACAGAGTGAAAGACTCGCTAGAATGGTGGCAGCTTATCTCTGAGAAGAGATGTGGCGGCTACTCGCATTCGCAAGAAGATGATTACAATGAGGCTCTGAAGTCCCTTTTACAATAAAAGGGAATTCCAAAAGTCCAAAACATCCAAAAACCTAACCCTAGGAGATGAAGCTCCAAAAGTCATGTGGGCCCCGTTTGGGTGAGTACATCAACTTCCCGGGGTTGTAACGTTTGCATATGATCTTCGTTTTAGGTGTGTGATAGCTCATTGGAAAGGTATCGTTGAGGATATTCATTTTTGGGGCTCAATTATGATTTTATCTATCATTAAGAACCTCGATCTCGAAAAACCTTCATTTGGGCCCTCAAAATGGCCCCGGAAGTTAAAACCTACTAAAAATAGTAAATTGCCAAAATTGCTAGAAAGCCATTTTGAGCCATTTGGAAAAGGTGTGTGGCCACCAATATCCACCTGGATCAATCCTCCCTCCTTAGGAAGCAATGGTCTCCATTGCGTTGAGTTCCTGGGGGAGAGGGAAAATCATTTGTTGAATCTGCATCTTGGTGAGTTGCTTGCCTTGCTGGAGACGTCGTGTTGCTTAGTTTGTGGAAATCTGTCACGAACCTGTTGCGGTTGAGGCTTATCAACAAGTCGAGATACATGAGAGGATGATGTGCAAAATAAATATTTTCACTTTGCTACAGCCTTGTCGACCTGCTTCTGTTGGATAGAAGGTGCTTGGGGCAAGGTTGTAGTGGTTGCAGTGTCCTTTTGTTCTCCTTTTGAACATATTGTGAAGAAGCTGAATTTTGCAATATGAGATACTACCTTGCGACACTTTTTAGGTTGAAAAGTAGTCGGAACTACCTCTGGTATTCTATAGAGATGACCCCCCAAAGTAACAATGACAGTACGGGGTCGAGACTCATAAACAACATGGTGTCTCCACATATATGGTTGGCCCAAGAGCACATCACAGACATTGAGTGGGGCAACATCACATAATACCTCATCCTTGAAGGGTTGGATGTCGTATGATAATCTACACTGTTGGCTGACACAGAGATCTCATCCTTGGCGAAGCCACCCAATGTTGTATGGTTGCGGGTGTGGTGTTGTCGACAATCCCAACTATTTGACGACCTCTGCTGAGATGAGGTTCTTCTGGCTTCCACTATCAACAATTAAATGCAACGGGGTCCCCTTCACCCACATCTGTGAATGAAAAAGGCGCTCCCCTTCTTCAGGATATGTTGGTTCTTCTGGTTGAATTATTGTGGTCGCGACAATAGCAGTGGCGTCTGCGTCGATGATCTATCTTTTACCATTATTTTCAAAATCAGATTTCGAATCAAGGCTTGGCTCCTTGTCTTTGATCTGGCCACCAATGACTGTTTTGAGCGACATTCATCGATGTTGTGCCAAGGTCTTTTGTGGAACTCGTACCATTTTTCGGTGTCCTTCTTTTTCTTCCCGTGACCCTTCTTTTCCTATGTCTTGGATTGTTTTTGAGAGAGTGTTTGTTTGGGCCGTCTTTGTCATACTTTGGTTGTTGTGGATTTGCAGACCCGAATTCCCGTTTGTTCTGGTGCTTAAATTTCTGCTCAATTTTAACAACATATCGATAAGCAGCACCGAGTGATGAGATGTCCAGAAAATCCATTTCAGTTTGGATGTATTTGTGTAGAGCCCCACGGTATTTCATAACCAAATGTCACTCAAAGTCTTTGATACCCATCTTGGTGCGCAAGGTATGGAAGGTATTGGTAAACTCTGAAACTTCTTGGCCCCTCTCTTGCTGCAGTGCGGTCCATCTCATGTACTGGTCCTCATAGTTGCCAACAGGGTAATACTGTTCTTTTACCACATCCACAAAAAAATCCCAAGTGGGATCGGCCCCATATATTCCAGACTCCTCTGTGGAAATTTGCTCTCAGTAAGTTTCCCACCAATGTTTGACATGAGGGAGAGCTTTAAGGAGTGCAAAGGTAATCTTTTCTTTGTCGGAAAAATTGTGAACAGAGAAATAAACTTTTAGCAGAGTTAACCATTTTTCTAGGGCTTCTGCATCTATCTGTCCTTCAAATACAGGAATATCAAAATTAACTTGTACCTTGAAAGGCGAGGTGCCTCCAAAGTGGCCGCTTGATGAAAATGTGCCTAATGCTATCTGCAGGCATTGAAGGATGTGGGAAAAACTCTCCATCATTTCGTCCCTCTGTCGCGTGGGAGCTTGCTCAAGCAACAGATTGATAGGATCGTCTACTCCGTCGTTTTTCTTTTCTTCCGCCATTGAGATTTTCTTGGGTGTGCAAGAGAAATTGTCTTCAAGAGAGACAAGCTCGAGACCCAACTTTCTATACTCGAACCTCATCGGGGACATGCACTGAAAAAATGATCAAGAGCAGCTTGCTCTGAAACCACTGATCCGGATTATTTTCGACACAAAATGAGAGCTGAGATATAATAAAGAAATGCACAGAGATATTGTAGATATTCAATAATATAACAGAAATGTATCAGATATGCAACCATAAACACATATATACAATAATACATGATTTCTATTAATCAGATAAATGTACAGAGACTGTAAAAATACAAAGTGAAAGACTCACTAGAATGGTGGCAGCTTATCTCTGAGAAGAGATGTGATGACTACTCTCATTCGCAAGAAGATAATTAAAATGAGGCTCTGAAGGCCCTTTTGCAATAAAAGGGAATGCCAAAATTCCTAAACATCCAAAAACCTAACCCTAAGAGATGAAGCGCCAAAAGTCATGTGGGCCCCGTTTGGGTAAGTGAGTACATCAACTTCCCGGGGTCGTAACTTTTGCATACGATCTCCGTTTTAGGCGTGTGATAGCTCATTGGAAAGGTATCATCGAGGAGATTAATTTTGGGAGATTGATTATTCCTTTAGCTATCATTGAGAACCTCGATCTCAAAAAACCTTCATTTGGGCCCTCAAAATGGCCCCATAACTTAAAACCTGCTAAAAATAGTAAATTGCCAAAATTGTCAGAAAGTTGTTTTGAGCCATTTGGAAAAGGTGGGTGGCCACCAATATCCACCTAGATCACACTGCTAAGAATTTTAAAATAAATACATTAAATACAAGAAAGCTGCTTGCAAAATGGGTTAGAACCGAAAACAAATTATATGTTCTGAAGGAAGATAAGGAAAAATGTCATTGAAGAAAAATTGATGAAAATTGGTTATGGCATAGAAGCCTTGGACACCCAAATTTTGATCATATTGTCAAACTAAATAATGAAGTTGTTGTGAAATACCTTCCAAAAATGTCTAAGCCTAATAACTCTGTATGTGAGTCCTGCCAAATGGGGAAGCTGAATCGTGCTCAAGTCAAATTGAAAAGTTTCACATCTTCAGAAAAATCGCTTCAACTTGTTCAGATGGATCTGTGTGGACCATCGATAAAAGAAGGAAATTGAGGATAACGTTACTTTATGCTGGTCATTGATGACTTCTCTAGACGAACGTGGGTTTCCTTTCTGAGAGAAAAATATAATGTGTTTTAGAAGTTCAAAACATTTAAGGCATTAGCTGAGAATCCGATAGGAAGAAAGTTAAAGGCAATTCGCTTAGACATAGGAGGAGAATTTCTGTCAAGAGATTTCAAAGAATTATGTGATAGACATGGAATTAAAAGAGAATATACTATTCCAGGTACTCCTCAACAAAATAGAGTTGTAGAACGCCAAAATAGATCAGTTCAGCAGATGGAAAGGATTATGATGAATGAAAGGGACATTTCACAAACCTTCTGGGTGGAGATTGTTAACACAGCTGTTCATATTCTGAACAAAGCACATCTAAGGCCGAACAATGATAAAACTCCACATGAGCTGTGGTTTGGTCAACCTGCATCCATTAAGCACTTCAAAGTATTTGGAAGTAAATGATACATAAAAAATAATGATGATTATCTGAGAAAATTTGATAGTAGAGTTGATGAAGGTATCTTCTTAGGATATGCAACGAACAGTAAAGGATACAGATTCTTTAAAAAAAGAATGCATAAATTAGTAGATTGTATTGATGTTTGAATTGATGAAGAAGATCCTTTAAAAGATCAACAGAGAATAAGCACTAAGGCAAATGAAAAAGATGATGATAATAATGAAAATGAAGAATGACAAACCCCAGAGTCACAAGAAGATGATGAATCAGGTGAAGAAGAGACACCCAGACAAGAAGAGTCAGGACAACAATCAACATCAAATCCTTCTTCCAAAATTACTCAAAAGAATCATCCTAAAAGTCAAATAATTGGTGAGAAAGACAAAGGTGTACAAACCAGGAGGAGGATAATCAAAGACACTGAGCAATCACATATAGCCTTCATATCCATGGTGGAACCCAAGAACTTCAATGAAGCCAGTGAAGATGTAAATTGGTTAAAATCAATGAATGAGGAACTGGACCAGATAGAAAAGAATGACACTTGGGAACTCGTTCCTAGGACAACAAATAAAATTGTAATAGGATCCAAATGGGTCTACAAAAATAAGATGAATGAAAAATGAAATATTGTAATAAATAAGGCTAGATTGGTCTGCAAAGGATATGCTCAAATAGAAGGACTGGACTTTGATGAAACATTTGCGCCTGTAGCAAGATTATAAGATATTAGAATGTTTCTTGCATATGCTTGTCATAAACAGTTTAAAGTATATCAAATGGATGTCAAGTTAGATTTTCTAAATGGAGATCTAAAAGAAGAAGTCTATATGGAACAATAAAAGAGTTTCCAACTGTCAGATAACCCTGACTTTTTCTGCAAGCTGAAGAAAGCATTATATGAGTTGAAACAAGATCCTCGTTCCTGGTATTACAGACTGGATAAGTATCTTCAGGACAAACGGTTCAAGAGAGGAACAATTGACATCAATCTATATATCAAAACAGAGGGAAATGATTTGCTCATTGTGATGGTCTATGTAGATGACATCATCTTCGAAAGAAATAATGCTTCATCGATACAATGGTTTGCCTCTGCCATGCAGTCTGAATTTGAAATGTCTATGATAGGGGAAATGCCATTTTTTCTTAGTCTGCAAATTACTCAGAGGTCTGAAGGATTATTTTTTTCTCAAGAGAAATATCTGAGAGAAATGTTGAAAATGTTTCAAATGGAAGATTCCACACCTATGAGCACACCTATGGTCACTGGATGAAAGTTAAGAAAGGATGATGACTCACCTAATGTTGATCAGAGTTCATATAGGTCTATGATAGGCAACCTATTGCACATAACAACATCTCGTCCAGACATAATGCATGTTGTTGGCATGGTAGGAAGGTATTAGGATGAACCTAAACAAAGTCATTTTTTAGCTATCAAAAAAATATTCAGATACTTGAAAGGAACAATGGACTAGCCTATGGTATCATAGGAATCATAATTTTCAACTATCGGCCTATTCAGATGTTGAATGGCCTAACTACGTGGATGAAAGGAAAAACACGAGTGGAGGTGCATTTTTCTTAGGAGATTCCCTTGTATCGTGGTTGAGCAAGAAGAAAGGTTCCATTTCCTTATCAACTATAGAAGTTGAGTACATTGCAGCTGCCACTTGTTGTACCCAAGTATTATGGATGATTCAGACACTTGTAGACTTGGAGGTAAAATATACTGCACTAATCCCAATTCATTGTGATAATACTAGTGCATTCAGTGTGTCAAAGAATCCTATATTTCACAAAAAGACCAAGCATATACCCATAAAGTATCACTTCTTGAGGGAATGGGTGACCAACACTGTTGTTTATTTGCATTATATTCCATCCAAAGATCAGATTGTTGATATCTTCACTAAACCACTTGCAAAAACGCAATTTGAGTATCTACACCAGAAGTTGGGTGTGACCCCATTATCAACCTAAGAGAGTCCATCTTGTCAGGGGGAGTATGTGTTGGTTGAATATCTGATACCTCTGCACAATACTGCAACAACTCAGGGGGAGCATGTTTTCTTTGACATTGATGTCAAAGGGGGAGAAAATGAGTGGTTTGGATGCTACAGTTGGAGGTCCGGGAAGAATAGCATAGCCTTTTAGGGTTGCATTCAACACCAAAGGGGGATATTGTTAGCATGTTTATAGGGACAGTGTGTTTGTCATTGATGGAAAGAACAGTGATGGCAAACAAAAAAGAAAAGAAGAACAACATCAGCAATGGAAAACAAGAACAATGAAGACGAGACCCGTAGGAAAAGGTTCGAAGGTCGAAACCTTTGAATACTTAGAAAACCTTCTAAGTCGGATGAAATCATAATCTTAGGAGGAGGAGCGACAGTGGTCGTCGGATCAATGTACAGACAGGAGGAGTGCGCAAAAGAGGAGAACAAATCTCATTCATTGGATCTGAGCGTGAAGGATCAACAGTTGTTGGATCCAGAGATAAATGCATGAAGATTAAGCCTTTGATGAGCGTAGGAGAGAGGACTTGTCAAAGTCCCAAAGTTCTGAAGTAAGCAGGCATCATCCATCGTCAAGACTGATAGGTGGCACACGATCCTCAACTCTGGAGCAAAACACTTCGAGGATTTTTCAGTTTGAGACTTGAAAAACTCGAAGTCTGGAGAGACGAAGAGCCAGAGTATATGACAGTCGTTAGATCAGTTTGAAGTGGAAGGATAGGATAAGATAGAAACATAGCATCGCAAAAAGATCAAGTCGTCGATCTGAGAACATGATCAATGAACAACATTTAGTTCGGGTCTAAAAGTTGCGAGGAGGTAATTGTTCGGGGATTCTCACCTCGAAAGAATTGGCGACTTGAAAAGTTGAAATACCCAAAGTCCCAAAGGCCGAAGTCCCGAAGTAAATGAGGATCTACGTCAGCAAGGACACATGGTGCAATCAGACGATGACAAGTGTCAAGTTGATTCGACATTTTATGTATATACAAATCACAAATACGAGTGACACATGGCAACTACTAGGGTCATGACACATCATCAAGTGATGTCACTTTAGGATTTTTACTTCGGGAGATTTACTACCATCACTTGCCCAAAGTTCTGAAGTCTCGAAGTGGTTTGGGGTCATCCATCATCGAGGAGGACAGGTGGTGCGTGATCCACAACTTCAGAAGTTTTGTGGATGGGGAGAATGTGAAAATTGTCGAAGACAAATCTCTATCATTGATTGTCAAGGGGAGTATGTGTCAGCTGATATGAGATTTCAAAGAAATCTCACTTAAGTATTTCCAGTTGAGACTTGAGAATTCTGAACCCTGTATGCCAGAAAGGATCGTGACCGTTGATCTTAAAGGGACACGCATCAATGGACTGTCAGCTTCGGGAAAAAAGAAAAGGAAGGTTGAAAGGTTGGGAAGTTGAAATCTCTGAACCCCGAACATCTGAAGGGATTGTGATTGTCGATCCAAAAGGGACACATGTCATTAGATCGTGGAATCCGGGTGAAATTCTCCGGGAGCAAGCGGAGTTTGAGAACCGAAACTCTCGAAGCTCGAAATGGAGGACCACATGTCACCTGATCATTGAGACTAAGGATCACACATGGACAAAGGAAAGAAGGTAGATCCGTCGATTGAAGAGGACAAATGCCAGTAGATCTTCCATTCTGAAAGATATCCAGTCAACAACAATAGGGTTTGAGATTTGAAAGTCCCGGAGCCCAGATCACGAAGTAAATCTCAACCGTTGATGTAGGAAGGTGAGATATGGTTTGCAGACTTGAGAGGAAAGATGTTAAGGTCCTAACCCGCACATAGGTAGATCAATGTATTCGGATGTAATAAAGGTCAATATTAATAAGACCTTTCAATAAAATAGAATAAGGCGGATGTAAGAAGACCTAATAGAAGCTTCCGCTTCTAGAA
>ML777273.1:600315-618106 GCA_009831015.1 Picea engelmannii
CTGATTCAAAGTGCTATTTCTGTTGCTATTTCGTATATCATTTATGTGTATTGTGAAGATTATGCTGGATATTTTACTGTTATTCTGTCATTTCTAGCATTTCATTTATGTTCTGCATATTTTATATATCTGGTATCTTGCAAAAGATCTGAACCATCTGTTCAGGAGCACTGTCAAGATCGTGAGATCGATGGTCATGCTCCATTGCGGGGCCAGAACATGCTCGGGTCTTAACGTTTTGTGAGCGGGCCACAATTGAAATTACGGTTTTGGAGAAAGGACACGTGGAGGCTCGTAGTGAATTGCGGGGTGAAAAGCAGGTTACCCTCAAACCACCAGTGGACACGCTTGCAATCGCATTGTCACATGAACTCATTGCCCAAGGTCATATCAAGGGAAGAGCTAGCATGCCACTAAGCTCCACTTCGGAGTTTGGGAGATCGGGAGTTGGGAGAGTTGGGGTGACTCACAACAAATGACCCGAAATGAAAAGTCCTGAAGTGATTGACCCCAGGTCACAGCTAGCGGTCATGAGAAGGAAGGGGCTTAGGAGCCAAAGGAGCCAAAACCGACTAACTGTAACTGCTAGAGAAGATGAAGAATTGCGACTAATAGAGAAACAAAAGATTCTCAGAATAACTATCAGAGAAGCCAAAGAACCTTGGATAACGACCAAAGAAGATGAAGTGTTCGTATGATGATCAGACAGATGACTCGACTTGTGAATGAAATGTAGAAAATAGAACAGTTGGTGTCATTTTGAGAGTGATGTCGGTGGGTAGGCTGAGATGAAGAGTAGTACCTGAAGTGGAGATCAGAGACGCAGTGTATAGCATGCAGAGGCAACATAGAGTATAAAACCAAGAAAGAGAAGCTGAACATAATTAGTGTGCGCAACAGGAAAAATAACTAAGGATAGAAGCGGAACGAAGAATAGAAGCTGGAAGAGGCAGAGGAGTCATGGAGTTGTAACAGACCATATCAGAGACAGACCAAGTAAGTAAAGTTTTGCAAGATTCAATCAGGGTGGTAGGGTGGTGCTAGGGAGGATTGCAGTCCTCTAAATTCTAGTGGGTGCTAGAAGATATTCTAGGAGTTGGTGCTTCCTTCTAGTTGGTGATAGAGAAACCTGGGAGTTGTTGCTTCCATCTAGTTGGTGCTAGAGAAATATGAGAGTCGGTGCTCTCTACAACTTGTAGCTTGCTATCAGAGGTTGTAGCCTCATATTTGAGTTGGAGCTCAAAGACTGTGATGTACATGAAAGTTGGAGCTTGATTGACATCCTAAGAAGAAGAGGTTTTCTCCCTTTATGGGTTTCCTCATGATAAATCTGTGTCTCTGTGTATTCTGTGTGATGGATCAAATACTGTTTATCTATGCATGTTAAGTTATCAGTAACACATTAAATAATAATTTAGAAAGATTCAGAAAAGCAAAAAAAAGTTTTAAGCTTATATTATAACTGATTCACCCCCCCTCTCAATTATATTTCCAGCAAGTAGTGTGGTCTTTGTAATGCAACCCATCAGAGCATGTCTATTGAAAGATTTGCAGCTTGGTGTTATGAAACATAATGTGAAATATGAACATTTTTTTTTTTAAAGTTGAAATAAGAAAACTATCACTGTATTGGGAAAACGTTGTAGTGGAAAATTAAATGGCCATCATCTACCTTGATGTCCACTCACTATAATTTTTTGTACTTTGGTTATTTTTAGCTTTAAGTAGTCTTCACTCATCGATTAAATCCAATATTAATAGTGTTCATCTTATGTTTTATATAGACATATGAATTCTACAACCAAATACAATGCATATATATGATACCTTCAAGTACTCTATGATTTTGGATTATGTAGAGTTAAATTACATGATAATTGTCACTTGTTAATTGAAATTTATGCTAATACAATACATTGAACCATTGTCATGCTACATAATTGTATGATAGTATTGTTTATTTATTTTTATTGTGGAAGTGCATGGTGTTTGAAAAACCATTGCAAACAAATGATATTGTTGTTCTTTCAAGTTGGTAAAAGCTTGATGGTATTTATTGCTAATAGAGTTAATACTAAAAGTTAAGTTTGAAGATTAACTTAACTATATTTTTCCTTGATTTCTATTAGTTTTTTATTTAAAATAATACATTTGTATACATGTTTTTTTCATGTGTTCTCGAATGCAGAGTAGTAAATGAGAAGAACTCTAGATGTCATAACATTATTCTTGATAATATGGACAATACATAGTTGCTTTTGGATGTGATAGACAATATAATGTTTTTTTGAGGTAATATGAGTGATTCAATTTCATGTGCCTATACATAGAAACCAAATATATTATAAAAAAAAAAAATTGTGTGTTATTATAACATGTTGTATGAAACTATGTAAACTTCTTTGACATTCAAGGATGCCCTTGGGTTTGTTTTGTCTGTTATAATATTCATTTGCTTTTACTTTGGGGAAGAACACCTTGGAAATTCTCATTTATCTTTCCAAGAGCACCTTGACGAACCTTGTCCTTTTGGGATGCCATACAGTTTGCATAATTCCATTCTTGCTCGACGGGATTTCGACGAAATGACACCATTTCGAGTAGAGTTATTGGGGTCTGGGCTATTCTTTTCTTGGCATTAAGATTACATATTACATGTTTACAAATTAGAGGGGATTCAAAGCTCATTATAGATTGATGTAATGGAAACTAGAACCTCCAAGCACTAAAAGGATAGAATGATCAAATTAAAAAGATAAGCACACTTTTTGAAAAGATTTCATTTAATCATACCTACAAAGATTTTAATAAAAGAGACAGACGTACTTTGAAAGAAGGCGCTTAAAGATCATATCCAAGGAGGAAGGATTCTCTACACCCAGTGGGAAGATAACAAGCAACTTCAAAGTTTTCTAATCTTTGCAGAAATTATTTTTCTTAAGTTGAAAACAATTTTTTTTTTTAAGTTTAGTTGTGATGTTTAAATTTAAGTTGGAATCCTGTTTAAAGACTTGGGATACTGGAGCATTAACTTTTTTTTGATAATCTGTAATGTCAGCAATGAATTCACTCTAAAGTGCTGTCACAGTTTTTGAGATGATAGCTGAAAGTTGTTTATTAGAAATGTAATCCTTTTATATTAAAGAATAATTTTCTTGTTGGAAAAAAAAATGACACCATTTCTTTTTTTTTAATGCGTTCTAGTTGTAGATCAGATACACAGAAAAGTAAATAAAAATGACATAATTTCTACTCTTTTATTTGAATGCGTTCCGCTTGTACATCACATGCACACAGTGAGCATCTTGGGCTTTCCAATGAGCGTACAGAGAAAAGTAGAAGTAAACAGAAAATGACATCATTTCTACTATTTTATTTCAATGCGTTCCAGTTGTAGATCACATGAACTCCAGCAGAGAACATCTTGGGATAAAAAATAATAAAAAATTGCAAAGTGAATGTTCCATTTGTCCTTTTTATTTGAATGTTCCACTTGTAGCACTCGAGCTGCCGAGCATACCACTGAATCCCACACGCAGAGAGATAACGTTCACGCGGTCGATGGTCGGCCTCTTGCGATAGACCGAACGCATGTGGACCCCACACGCAAAGAAATAACGTTGACGCGGTTGAGGGATGGCCTATTTCGTTAGAACGAACGCGTCTGAAAACACTTTATTTTAATAGCGGGTTTAGCCGATAAAAGCATAATGAGGGTTTTTTATATCTCTGCACTCCTATCTTTTCCTCACCATACAATCCTTCCTACAATTTCTGCACTCTCTCATCTCCTTCATCGCATCCCCCAATTTCTATATCTATTTCTATTTTTGCCATCCCCCAATTTCTATAGCTATTTCTATTTTTATAGCAGTTGGCAATGGCATCCTCCTTCCCCAAACGCACTCTGAAATTGAAATGGAAATTCAGCGTTCTTTTCCTGCAAGAACGATTGACGCTTCCTCCGCCTCCTCCTCCACTGCTGCTGATCTCACCACCACCACTGCTTATCTCACCACCAGCGGCAGTTGCGATTACGGGTACGATGTGTTTATTAACCATCGTGGCCCAGACACGAAGAAGACCTTCGCTGGCTATCTTTTTCGTCGTCCTTTTGTACATGGAGTCAGAGCCTTTTTAGACCAGGAGGAATTGCAAGAGGGATTTGATTTTCCTTCTCAAATAGGCGGCGTTATTCGAACTGCCTCGGTCCATGTGGCCATCTTTTCTCCAAGCTATACGGAATCACCATGGTGTTTGGAAGAGCTTCACCTCATGCGGAAAACGGGGGCGCCCGTTTTTCCGGTATTTTACCACGTCAAGCCTTGTGGCCTTAGACATGGTGAGCCTCTACAAACACTCCAGACAAAGGAGACGTACGACCCTGAGACTGATAAAAATCAGCGACGATATGACCCCGACACCATTCAAAAGTGGAGAAATGCGCTTTCGAGTTTTGCAGACGTAAGTGGTTTTGAACTCGACGGCGGCAAGTTTAACGGGTGAGACCTCTTCTCTATGGATAGAATATATTATATATATAATGCTCTGCCTATGGTTTCAATTATTTATTTGTTTGTTTTGATTTTGAATAACCAGCGACGAGAGCCAGATGCTGGATAAGGTCGTCGAAACATGTGGTGAAAATATTGGCTTCAAACACACGGTTGTATGTGGCCAAATACCCCACTGGTTTAGATAACAAAGTAAAAAATTTTGAAACAGTATTAAAGCAGCAACACACAGGAAAAGTTCAGGTGGTCGGCATAGTCGGGTTAGGCGGATTGGGGAAGACGACTTTGGCTTGGGAAAGCGTTCAGAGTACAGTAATTCCTACGGTTTGTCCGATGTAAGAGAAAACGCTAAAAGCTCATTACATCTGTTGCAGTTGCAGAGAGACCTTATGAGGGGCTTAACTCGATCCGATCAGCGTATAGACAACATCCATCAAGGTACACAGAAGCTTAAAGAGTTTCTCTCGTCTTCTCGAGTCTTGCTACTTTTAGATGATGTAGATCATGAAGAACAGGTAGATAGGCTCTTATCAGATAGAGATGTCTACTGTTCGAATAACTTAATATTGATTACATCTAGGGACAGAGACGTCAAGGTCAAGAGTGGAAGATACATCCATTTATAAGTTAACAGGCCTTGCTACAGAACGCTCACGAGAGCTCTTTTGCTCTTATGCCTTCTCTCAGGCCTATCCCCTCCAAGGGTTTGAAGATCTGGTAGATAAGTTTCTAAAGACATGCCAGGGATTGCCATTGTCTTTAAAAGTATTTGGGGCACTTCTCTTTGGAAAAAATGATGACAAATCATTTTGGGAGAATACACTTTCCCAAGTACATGAAGTCCCTGATGATATACAGAAGCCACTGAAAATTAGTTATGATGCACTTCATGGAAAGGAACAGCAAATCTTTTTAGATATTGCCTGCTTTTTCATATGAGAAAAAAGAAATACCACCGTAGTAATATGGTATGGGACGAACCGGGCTGCAAAGGTTCGTCGAGGTTTCACAATCTACAGAGGAAATGCTTGGTGGAAGTGGACAGTAATAATTGTATACATATGCACGATCACCTCCGAGATATGGGACGAGAGATTGGGCAGGATAAATTCCCTCTGTCTTTGGCATCCAAAAGAGAACATTGATGATTTTCTGCTGCAATCATCTGTAAGTGCTCAATCATTTAATATATTTAATTTTTCCATAGAAATCTTTATATAGTTTTTAAATTCTTGTTCGTTTTTGGTGAATGAACAGGTAATTACAGAAGTGCGGGGAATTAGGACGTTTCTTAACTGGGATACGGATAGTCATAATGAAAAGTTGTCATTGTGCCAAAGGAAGAGTCGGGCGATGTTTGGGAACTGGGGGATGAGGCTTCACAATAGACTGCATAATACACGTTATCATTCTCCCGGTATTGCTGCCGTGAAGTTGCAGCTTCTTCAGAGTGAAGGGCATCTCCTGGAGCGCATTTTGAGGAGGGTGCACTCCCCTGATCTCATATGGCTTTCTTGGCGTGACTGTCCCTACTCTAACCTGCCATCCTGGATTCCAATGAACAATTTAAGGGTTTTGAAGGTGGAGGGGAAAGTATTGAAAACATTGTGGCAAGACAGATCTCAGGTAAAATGGAATTTGTTTGTTGTTTAGTAGTTGATATTGCGCCGCTGGACTCGAAAGGAATTGTAAGGGTTCTCTTGATGAGAATCATCCACTTTTATATTTATAACAGTTTAAACACATTATTTTACAGGTACCTATTCAGTTGCGGGAGTTGGAAATTTATTTTTGGTAAACTCTCGAAAATTTCAAAATCCATAGGGCAGCTGAAGCACCTCGAACGGATTTTCATCCGCTATAGTTCTTTCCAAAAATTGCCAGAAGAATTTTGCAATATGAAGTTGTTGAAAGTTTTGGTGTTAAACGGGTGCTCAAAACTGAAGGCGCTACCAGATTCTTTTGGCAACTTGACGAACCTCCAAGACATGGGGATGTCTGGGTGCTCGAGTTTGGAGAGGCTGCCAGAGTCCCTCAGCAACTTGACGAACCTCCAAAGCATGCATTTGGATGGGTTAAAGAGTTTGAAGTGGCTGCCAGAGTCCCTCGGCAACTTGACCAACCTCCAAAGCATGCAGTTGAGGTGGTTAAAGAGTTTGGAGAGGCTGCCACAGTCCCTCATCAACTTGACGAACCTCCAAAGCATGCAGTTGTCTTGGTTGGGGAGTTTGGAAATGCCAGAGTTCCTCGGCAACTTGACGAACCTCCAAAGCATTAAGTTGTCTTGGTTCGAGAGTTTGGAGAGGCTGCCAGAGTCCCTCGGCAACTTGACGAACCTCCAAAGCATGCAGTTGTCTTGGTTGGGGAGTTTGGGGAGACTGCCGAGTATTAAGACATTGTTATCCCTGGAAGAGTTGCGGGCATCAGATTGTGTGAAGTTGAAGAGCATACCGGACTTGGCGCAGCTAACAAAGCTTAGATTAGTAAATGTTAGAGGTGCCTTGCACTGGAAGAGTTGGACGGTGTTGAACATTGTAAATCATTAGTGGAACTTAATGCCAAAGAATGTCCCAACCTAAAGTGGGTGACGGAGCAGTCAACAAGTTGCGCCAACAAAATACTAAAATAGATTTAAAATGCAATAGAAATCGAAGATTTTCTATTTGCAAGTGAAGGCCTTACACTTGAAGATTTTTCATTTTGCAGTTGAAGGCCGTTACAAGTAAAATATAGATATGCATGGGTGTTTTATAAACATGGAAAAAAATACATTAAATTGGAAAGTGTATAATGCCCCCTTATATTGTTGTTTAATGCCCTCTTATTTGTAATAATGGTTTTTATAAACAATTATATATTCTTATTAATATTAGAATTAGTGATTAGTTTTTCTATTTTTAATGTTATCTTATTATTAACGATTTAAATAGTTTTTTTATGATTATATTCTTACTAAATGTACGTAAGAGAGTTATTAATTATATTTTTTATAATTATATTCTAATTAAATATGAGTTAATGATTTGTTTTTCTATATTTAATTAAATTGATTTAATTTAGTAGATTTAAAAAAAAATATTTACAAAGTTTGAAAGTTAAAATTTTAAATTATTAGATATTAAATGTGAAATAAATATTAACATTTTATTATTTATTATAATTATAAATAACTAACACAACATTTTTTTTAGTTCATTGGATTAGTTTGAGTGGTTGGAAGGATGATTGTTCACCCATGTTCAAATCTTTTGAGTGACATGTTGTGCCCTTTAATGGATCTATAAGACACTCTTGTTTTATTTTTTAGAATGATCAATGGTAATAATAAACAATCATGGTAATTTTTTAACAAAAAAAAAAGAAAACAAATAAAATTATTCAAATTGTTCTATTTTATTTTTATTTTTTAGAATGATCAGTAATAATAAACAATGATCCTTCCCTGGATGGGGTGTCATACAATCATGCTGTAATAATAAACAATGATCCTTCCCCAGATGGGGTGTCATACAGTCATGCTGCCACCGAAACAAGGGGTCGCATTGAAGTTGTTCTTGTCTGCCTCGAGAACGACAATTGTCAGTGCCCATTAAACTCAGACATGCCTTCCTCCTTGGCTCTCCTTCCACCTGGTCTTGGTGTTATTCCTCTCTCGTACAAAAGGAATGGGTTTCAAGATCCTTTGGTACTGTAAGATCAACGTCTTGATCATGATGGCTACAACAAACTCGACTCTTCTCACTCTATGTTCATTTTGGTCATTTTCAGCTTTCAATTTCACTCATCCTTATCTTTGGTTTCATTTCCTTATTGTTCTCCTTCCCAACGCCCTGTTTAGACTCCATCGCTGCATACCCTGGTTTGTTTTCATGCCTCGGGAGTGAGGTCGATCGAAACGAGCTAGTGTTAGTCGCTTGAATCTCTGGGGTCGTGGCCATAGTGGTTATCACTCATCTAACTTCGATTGTGGTTTCTCCTGCAATATTGTAATGGAGTCACATACAACTCTCCCTACCTCTAATGAAAAAGATATCAAACCAAATCTCACCCAGCCTCTGTACTCTAGCCCCACCATCCCTGCTCCCAACCCAACTAATGCCTCCAACTCCCATTCTCCTCCACCTCCCCATCCAGGCTTCACTCAGGCATAATGTGAGATCATTTGGGAACTTCATTGGGACAATGAAGAACATAAATTTAGGCAAGATTTGATGGAGAAACGACTGGACTGGCTCTTGCATTCGGGAGCAGAAGACCCACAACAACGATGCAGCGATGAGGAGCTACTTCAAGTTATACTGGCTCTTAAATGGTCGAAATCGTCCAGGGATGCTTTTCCTTACAGTGATCTTAGTAAATAAGTTTCTAGGGCATGCTATGTTTTGTTCTTTTTAGTTCTTGCATGGTATGTTAGATTGCAGAACCAAGTTTTTTGCTATGGTCATATACCCAGGTTGATTTATGACAACTCAAACTCTGTAACTATGTCTCTATTTAGTTGTCATAGCACGGTGTTTTGGAACTTTTACACATGGTGGTGGGGTTGTCTTCCTTTGTTGGCAACCTCGGGACCAGTGTCAATGACTTATTTTGTAATTTTAGTTTATGAAAGGTAATACAAGTGCTAGCTTACAAAAAAAAATGATCCTTACAAGAATATCTACCTAAAGAGGAATCAGATAAAACAAACATACTACTTAATCCGACCTACTTCAACAATAACCCCATTGGCTTCTTTGATGGGGGTAGCTTCAACAAACATTTGTGGTATGGGTATTTACTTAAAAATCACTCCTGGACACAACATCCAAGCACATTTTGCTGGTGGCACAGGGAACAATATAAAAGCTGAGTTGCTGGGATTATGGGGTCTACTTTATCTTGCCACTCATTTCTCTATCAAGAATTTAATGGTGGCAGGGGACTCTAAGGTTACTATAGACTGGATTAGTGACAAAGAGAAACTAGAGATAATTTACCTTAGCCATTGGAAGGACATGATTAGCAACTTAAAGCAAGGATTTGAAACCTTAAACTTTATGCACATTCACAAACAATTCAACAAAATAGTTGACAGTCTATCCAAGAAAGCTCTAAAAGATGAACCAGGGTGGATTTATTTTGAACAGTTTTTTAATGGATCTATAGTTAGAGAAGACAAACTACAAATCCTATAAGGTGACTAAAAACATAATTATTATAAAGGAAAAAAGAAAAGGACAAACATTGTACTCTCAGGTTTCAGCTGAACAATCAAGAATATTCTATACTTGGAAATTCGATTATTGTAATCAGAAGTTTCATTTGATTCTATATGAAACTTAAATTTACCAAATGAAACTTCTGATTACATAAAATAAAGAAAATGAAAAATGATCCTTAATGAAAAAATAAAATAAAGAAAATAATTTAAATTGTTTTATTTTTTAGAATGATTAATGGTTATTATAACCATTGATCTACCAATCAATATCACATGTTAGTAGTTTTTGTAGATTTCTAGTAGGCACTTTTTGAACTTGGTTTTTGGTAAATTGTTAGATTTTTCCCATGAAGAGATGGGGATGTAGAATTTTAAAATTAATCATGGTCGTGTTGGCCTAAAATGCTTATAATGGAGACCTTGACAGGGGTTGTTCACTTTTATAATGGAGAATGGTTGTTCTTATTTTATTATAATATTGCTTCAATGCACATTATCATTTTGGTTCATGGATTTGGTCCATAAGTTTTATGATAAAAGAGGTTGAACCCTTGGGGATTGGGCATGGCAAGAGGCTCCTAAAGAGAACTTACTCATAGCTAGTGTGCCAACTTGCTATAAAAGTCTAGTAATATTAGTTAAAATGGGTGTATTTGCAATGTCTTCCAAGTGCTTGATGGAATTGAAAGCACAAAAATTCTTAAACAAAATCAAGGTTTTAATCTTGTTAATATCATGTTTAACATGCCTTGGGTGTATACTTGGGAGTTTTTTTCATGTTAAAATAGGCATAATAAGTTTTGAATTGTGCTTTTGAAATCCCACTGTCGGGGCTAGGGTCACTACATTGAATTTTATAAAATTATGAATTAGAGATTCATATGTTGTGTTCTAGAATGGATTCTATTGGTATACTTCAAAATATGAGATTCAAATGGTTGAGTTATGGTCATTTTCTAGCTATTGATATTGACTAGCGTGCAAACTTGCAAATATGATGTTGGACTAATTTCATTCATATGGGTTTCGATCACTCCTACCTTCGACAACTTCCATGGAACTTGGGTTTTCTAGAATGACTATGATCCATTAATGGGGTCGTGATTTAGCCACGACTCTAGTGACATCTTTTGGAAACATGAATAAATGTGTTGGTGCTAGGCACAAGTCCTAGGTGATTTTCTTGGCCAAGCAAAAGTTCTTCAATGCTTGAGGGTTTTTTTTCCCATGTCAGTGGATCACTTGTGCCCCCCAACGTCTCTAGACATTTATAATGCTTGTCTTGAACTTAAAGAATGCAATTTCAGAAGGAAAACAAAAAAGAGAGAGACCATGACCCCTTTACATTAGTTCAAAGGGGAAAACCATGATTTGAACATCTTTTGATCTCTTTAAAACTCTCAATATTATTGTTTTTGGATAGGTTACATGTTCATTATTGTATTATTACCTGTAATATGTCCATGCAACATGCAAACTTCAATTTCTTTTATAGTGTCATTCTCAAGTTGATAGTTTATGGTACAAGTGATTTACCTTCAAGGATCTTTGATTCTCTAGAAAGGGGTTTGGTTGTGTACAAAGAGTGCCACTCATATTTTTCATTCCAAGTTGAAATGCACTAGATTTGCAAGTACCCTTCTTTTTACCTTTCTAGAACTATGGTCCTATGCTTCTCTAGTGCACTTGAAATTCTTGTAGACTTGCTTCTATCATGGTTCCCTTGGAAAACTGAGCAACGAAAAATATTTTGAAATGATTCACCCTAAAAAAATGTTTATTTTTCTTGTGCAAATATCATAGAATTTGATGGTTGGTGGATTTCTCTATTCGTGTCCACCCACTTTCAAGTAACTTGTATAATTTAGGTTCACTATGATTGTTATAATAAGTATTCATCCATCCATAACCAAAATATGAGAACAAGATAATTAGTATCCATTGTCCACCCAATCATTGATAACATGAAGATATTGGGGAAATGCATATTTAAAGGTGCCAACATTGGCCTAGTTATATTTCAAATATTTCTCCTGTATTTGGTACAACATTTCTCGAGTCGATGTAGTTTTCCTATGATTCCTCTATTTGTAATCCTAGGGTCATTTCTCCTCCTTAAAGGACACAATATACATTACATTATAGTTTGATAACATGTCCTTCCAAACTTGAATTACAATGCCAGGTGGATTTGAACAATGGAAATGGTGAGAGTTGAAATTGTAGTAATCAATCATATTGAAAACAATTCTAGAACCATGTAGTTATATTCCCTTTGAACATTTGATAAATTAAAAATACACATTGTTGTAGTAATATGTGTAACATAAATAATTTTATAAGTAGTTAATGGACCCTAAATTTCCTATAAAGTAGGGGGGAAATGTTGTATGCATGGTAACCCTATGGAACTTTCCATTGAAAGAAATTTTGTTTTTTTCCTTGTGTATACTCAAATTAATGGAAAAATATAATATGGGATAAGAATTTAGTGATGTGATCCATATGGGAAAAAAATGAAGAAATAAAGAAATATTATAAAATATTATGCCCCTTCAATATAAACTAGTGTCTAGGATTGCTATTCAAAATTTATTTTAAACAAAACTATAGTATCACTTTGTTGATGGTTCCAAAAGGTTTGTTCAATAAGGTAAGGGAGAATGCTTGATAACAAGTCCCAATTAGACTCACTCTCATTTGGGATGACATTTTTGACCATTATATTGGTCTGATTTGTTGGATCATGTTGTCATTGATGCCAATGGTTTGATTGATTGATGTCAAGTGATTGATTGATGTCAAAGGATTAATTGATTGATGATTGATGTAATATAATATGTATTGTCCTTGATGAGAATTCATAGATGAAGATGGATCAAAGAGTTTTCATTGATACATGACGAAGATGGATCGATGTGGTTTCATTTGTATATAATGCATTGTTGAAACATGTATAGACGACTCATTATTGTTTTATCATGATTGATAAGATGCACAAATGGATGAACTCCAAAGTGGTTCCCTTATGGTGAAATCCCTCACGGGAAGACGCTTTGTGGATTGAGTTATCCTAGAAGAATGGTTGGAGGACCCATACTCTCATTATTGTCTTATCATGATTGATGAGGTGCACAAATGGATGAACTCCAAAGTGGTCCCCTTATGGTGAAAGCCCTCATGGGAATACGCTTTGCGGATTGAGCTATCCTAGAAGAATGGTTGGAGGACCCATGCTTGTATGTGGAATAATGAGATGAAGATCAAGGAAATTGTTGGTGAAACTATCCTAGATGGATAGTGCTTGTCATGCCATTTCCGGTGGTATGTGGAATGCCACATAACTCCTCATGGTTTGAGAGTTATGGCCTTACGAAGATGAAGGACCCCGACATGAAGGCTTGAAGCCCCCAAGGTCAAAGAAGTCAAAGTGACCTAAAATAAGAAATCATTATTTAAATGATAAAGTAAAGTGACAAAGTCAAGGTGGGTTATTTAAATAATAAAGAGAAGTGACAAAATCAAGAAATGATAAAATAAGGTGACAAAATCAAGAAGGAATATTTAAATGATAAAGTATTGGAGAACCTTCTATTTATGGAAAGTGGTTAACCCTAAAAATAAGGAAAATAGGTTAAGTGACCTAAAAGAAGAAATCATTATTTAAATGATAAAGTAAGGTGACAAAGTCAAGGTGGATTATTTAAATAATCAAGAGAAGTGACAAAATCAAGAAATGATAAATTAAGGTGACAAGATCAAAGGAATGTTTAAATGATAAAATATTGGAGAAATTTCTATTTATGTAAAGTGGTTAACCCTAAAATAAGGAAAATAGGTTAAGTGACCTAGAAATGGTTTAAGTGACCTAAAAATGGGTAAAGTGACCTAGTGGATGAAATTATAAATAAGATAGCAATGGTCTCTTGTAGATCATCATTTTTTTGGATCAATGGAGAGCTTCTTGTGAGAATATCTTTTGGAGTATTGATGGAGAGCTTCTTGAGCATTTTTGGTGTGGAACGCTTGAGCATATTTAATATATATAGGTGAATGAGGTAGCCAAGGATATATAAGCCGAATTTCAAAAGGAAGGTGAAGAAAAGAGGGCCAGAATTGAAGGGAGGATAAATTCTTTTGATGATGCTTTCTAAGGTATGCTATTTACAGGTCATCTCACCATTTTCGCTATAAAAATTTTTCTATAATGATTCAGACCGTGAATTTGCTATGCCATTGAGAAAACATACCCAATTATCTGTGGTAAACAATTCATCTTGTGGGTTGTTTTATTTTGGGAGTTACACTCCATGGAAAATAGAGGTTGTGGCTAGTCCTGAAACTAGTGAAAAATAGGTGTTTTAGGTAAAAACGTCATAAATTCTTCATAACATATCCAAATTTAGTGAGACAAAATGTGTTGGTTAGGGTACAGGATGTAGTGTTTTGTGTAATATTTTCATATCAATTCAATGAATATTTTTTGCAGGCCATGCTCTACAAGGCTGTTCTCTAGAATAAGCCAAAATTCAGCAAGGTATGTCATTTTTGCTATAACTCATTTTCTGAGAGGTTCCAAGTAGTGCTACCTGGATGAATTGCATAAAAAACATTGAAGAGAATTGTGTATCAGTTTTATATCTTTATTCATTACAGGTACAAAGTTATGATTATTTCAAGTTGGGGTTGTTGACTAATCCAAAACTAGTCATGGTTGAGACAAACAGTTGATGAGTTGACACATACATGAGGTGTATAGTTGATGATGTTGGTACATATTGATGAGTCATTGTTGATGAGTAGTTGAAACATGATTGGTATATACTTGGTACATTGTTGGATGCACTTGTTTATGGTACAGGTTGATTACAAGTTGTTAGACACAGGTTGGTGCAGGGTTGATGCACTTGTTTGTGTTGACAGATTGATATACGTTGAGTATTTGTTTCTCATCTCAGTTGGTGCTGAGAATGTAATATAAGTCTTTCATATAGAGATGGTTCTCTTGTAGAGTTGTACTCTATTTAGTTGTTGCTGAAAAACCCCTGGATTGAAGTCCATAATAAAAAGAAAAAATGTATATACATCTTGTGTTCCTTGTGGAGATAATTTGTTGATGATATGTTACTGATATATGTTGCTGATATGTATTCACGTCTAATTGATTATAAATGATAAAAATGAGTAATGAGCAAATGTTGAATGTTAACTAAGGATTTTTTGTGTAAGAGGGAGGTTTTGGGAAAAAGATCCCCACACTCATTCATCCCCCCCTCTAAGTGTGGTAGGTGTGTCCAACAATTGGTATCAGAACATGCCTTCACTACAAGCCTTAAAAATATTGAAGGAGATCCATAGACACACAAATGGATGATAAAATACCAATCCTTGATGAGGAAAACTATTCTACTTGGAGAATAGAGATGAGAGTGTGTTTGAAGATAATGGGAGCAATTATTTGGAAGGAAGCCATTGGTGGATCAGTACCGTTGAAGAACAAGTCAAATTTTGTAGCTCAAAGGGAAGGAAAGAAGAATGATGCATTGGCTCGCAAGACCATTCTTAGTGGACTTTCAAGCCCTATCAAAGAAAGCATGGGGCAATGCACTTCCACCAAGGATCTATGGCTAAAGCTAGAGGAGACATATCAAGAAAAGAAAGAAGATGTTGAATACCACTCCATCAAGATTATCAAAGGTAAAGAGTCTCTAACTCTTGACTGCATATGTGATGATTTTGAAGGAATTTCAAATAAAGGAAAATAATCATGTGAGGATGTTGGCCAGAAGGAAGATATTGAAGATACTTCAAATGAAGGTAAAGAATCTCCAAATACTCTTGATTGCATTGATTCAAAATGTGATGATATTGAATTTTTCTCAAGTGAAGAAGATGATCTAGAAACAATTTGTGTAAATTTTGATGATAGTTATCCCATGGAAAGAATAGAAGAAAATCTATTGGAACTTCAAAAGGAAATTGAAGAGGGTTTATATAGATATAGAAGTGATCATTTTTATACACACTATAAATATCTTTCGGATAACACTAAAAAGTTTCTTAGGAGGATTCAAAGGTACATCTTGATGTTAAAGGAAATGCTCAAAGAAAGCAATAAGACTCAACCAGAAGAAAAGAAAGAAGAAATCACAATACTAAAGAATGAAAAAGAAAATGTGAAGGTAGATGATGAGATTAAAAGAAGTTTTGAAACTATGGTCCATCTCAAGACCCAAATTGAAGAAGCCAAAAGAATAGAGGAACTATTGAAGAATCAAATAAATGAAAATGAAGAGACATGTTGTAAGCTAGAAGTTGAAATTGTTGACCTTAGAAAGAAGGTAGAAAATTCAAACAAATTCTTGAATAACTCACTAATATTGGATGAGATCTTAGAAAGTCAAAGATCACCATATGATAAATCAGGCCTTGGATACAAAGGAGAAGATACACATGCTAAAGCAAGCACCTCAAAAGAAGCATGAGATAAATCCATCAAAGAAGGAAGACAATGTTGCAAAGAAACCATCTACACAAGGCAACGAAAATTTCAAAAAAACAAAGCAAGGAAGACATCAAGAAGCTATTCTTGGGACACCAAAGCAAAGGTATGAAAGTATTTTTCGTAGGCACTGTTATTCATGTAATGGATATGGTCACAAAACTTTTGAATGTAGATCTTATGAAATGAGATATAATGGAAGATTTTATAACACCATGAGGTGTTGGAGATGTGATCAAGTAGGACACATTGATATTCACTGTAACACTATGATATGCTATAGTTGTAGTGGATTTGGCCACAAATTCCATGAGGGTTGGAACACAATAAGAAAGTCCATGATGAGAACTTCAAATAGCATGGCTAGAAGAAGGAGTGAAATAAGGAAGGGAGACATATTTGAAAAGATGGATGCTCATAACTCAAGTTCTGAGGAGCAGGGACATCTACAAAAGTGGGTGAAGAAGACATAGTAGCCATAACGGAATGAAAGACTGAAGGAAAGCTCAAGTAAGTCATCTACTGAAGCATATGCGGGTGACACTGGTACCGGTTGTGTACATACACATGATGAACTTGTATAGGTCACATACATACGTGAGTTGTTGTGTAGCATACCGCATATATGTGGTAAAGCCTTGAGAAAAGGGCTATGCACATGGATTGCAGCTTGATGTGATGGTATAACACTTTGTTGCAGGGTCTCAGATTGTTTGTTATGGGTTCTGACACCATTTGCTACATGTTTAAGTGTTCATCTATTGGATTATGTAAAATAAAATATTGAGTGCATGACACTAACCCATGAGTATGGATTGATGTTGATCTATTGGTGTACATGGATGGTACATATTTGAGTTTCACTGATATATCTTATGATGTATTATTGGAAGCATATGTTGATATCATGGTGCATGCGTTTTTCATGTGGATTGGGATACATATTGGGACATATGGTTGGTGATTTGATGAGGTGATCATGTTGTACATCATTGTTGATCTATAGTTGATGCATGATTGGTACTTTTCTAGTACATTGGAAGAGGCACCTACTAGAAGTTTGATTGGCACATGTTTTATGGATGATTTGGCATACATATATGGGATTCATCATTTTGTGGTATTGGTGCATGGTAATGTACATGTTTGGTACACTCATAGATGACATATGCTTGATGATACTACACCATTGGTACTACTTGATTAGCACAACAATTGGCATTTGTTTGAAATACATGATTGTGGCACTTGGTTCATGATGGAGACACATCACGAGTGATATGATACATTGTTTGGCATGTTGGTAGATGCACATGGTTGGGATATTGGTGGATGCACATGGTTGTCATATTGGTAGATGCACATGTTGGCATGTTGATAAAGACATATGGTTGATACATTCCATGGATGATATCTTTTGGCACACTGTATGATGTTGATGTACATGGTTGATGTACATAGGTGTTGTGCATGATGAGCACACATTTTGTACATGATGTACTTGGTTGATATTTTGCTCATGATTCTTTATTTCATTGTTGACATATCTTTTGCTTCATGATGCTTGGTATG
>ML777273.1:619608-659519 GCA_009831015.1 Picea engelmannii
TGATAAAGTAAGGTGACAAAATCAAGAAGGAATATTTAAATGATAAAATATTGGAGAAATTTCTATTTATGGAAAGTGGTTAACCCTAAAATAAGGAAAATAGGTTAAGTGACCTAGAAATGGGTTAAGTGACCTAGAGGATGGAAGTATAAATAAGATAGCAATGGTGTCTTGTAGATCATCATTTTTGTGGATCAATGGAGAGCTTCTTGTGAGAATATCTTTTGGAGTATTGATGGAGAGCTTCTTGTGAGAGATTCTTGAGCATTTTTGGTGTGGAACACTTAAGCATATTGAATATCTATAGGTGAATGAGGTAACTGAGGATATCTAATCTGAATTTCAGAAGGAAGGTGAATAAAAGAGGGCCGGAATTGAAGGGAGGATAAATTCTTTTGACGATGCTTTCTAAGGTATGTTATTTACAGGTCATCTCACCATTTTTCGCTATAACTTGTTTTCTATAATGCTTCAAACCATGAAATTTCTATTCCATTGAGAAAACATACCCAATTATCCGTGGTAAAAAATTTATCTCGTGGGTCGTTGTATTTTGGGAGTTACACTCCGTGGAAAATAAGGTTTGTGGCTAGTCCTGAAACTAGTCAAAAACAGGTGTTTCAAGTAACAACGTCATAACTTCTTCATAACAGATACAAATTTAGTGAGACAAAATGTGTTGGTTAGGGTACAAGATGTATTATGTTGTGTAACTATTTCATATCAATTCAATGAATATTTTGTGCGGGCCACGCTCTACAAGGTCTCTCTCTAGAATAATCCATAATTCGGCAAGGTATGCCATTTTTGCTATAACTCATTTTTTGAAAGGTTCCAAGTAGTTCCACTTGGAGGAATTGCATAAAACAAACTGAAGAACATTGTGTATTAGTTTCAGATCTTTATTCATTACAGGTACAAAGTTATGATTATTTCAATTTGGGGTTGTTGACTAATTCAAAATTAGTCATGGTGGAGACAAGCAGTTGATGAGTTGGCACATCCATGAGGTGTATAGTTGATGATGTTGGTACATATTGATGAGTCATTGTTGATGAGTAGTTCAAACATGATTGGTATATACTTGGTACATGGTTGGATGCACTTGTTTATGGTACGGGTTGATTACAGGTTGTTAGGCACAGGTTGGTGCATGGTTGATGAACTTGTTTATGTTGATAGATTGATATTTGTTGAGGATTGTTGCCTCATATCAGTTGGTGTTGAGAATGTAAGATGAGTCTTGCATATAGAGCTGGTGCTCTTGTAGAGTTGTACTCTATTCATTTGTTGCTGAAAAACCCCCGGATTGAAATCCATAATAAAAAGAAAAATTGTACATACATCTTGTGTTCCTTATGTTCCTTGTGGAGATGATTTGTTGATGATATGTGTTGCTAATATGTATTCACATCTAACTGATTATAAATGACAACAATGAGTAATGAACAAATGTTGAATGTTAACTAAGGAGTTTTTGTGTAAGAGGGAAGTTTTGGGAAAAAGATCCCCAAACTCATTCACCCCCCCTCTAAGTGTGGTAGGTGTGTCCAACATGATTGCCAAACTAAATCTATTATCTAAATATAAATCTAAGACCTGCAAGTTCTCAGATGAATTAAAATCTAAAACATAAACTAAGTGATGTTATCTATAACTATTCTAAGATGCACTTCTAAACTACACTAATCCTATCCCGCTCAGGGGATGTCTAAAGGAGATTGAATACAATTAAGAATAATCACCTTTTGAATTAGAAACAGTTCATAAATTCAAATCAGGGATGATTTTAAGGATGAAAATTTATTTTAAAATGTAGAAACCTTGGTGAATCTTACTAATCCTTCATATGCCAACTATAAATGATTGACGATATTTTTGTAAAAATGCTCAAATTTATAAAGATTTTATATAATTTTTATAAAATTTTGGCGATTTTTAAGGTAACATAATTTTATCCTATAGAATTTGGGTGAATCATTTTTAAAATAGCGAATCTCGTTTTTGGAAAAACCATGGAAAATTAGCCCATGAGCGAAATTTAGCCCCTAAAATCATCCTTGAAATTTCAAATGGTATATAAGCACAATAATATTGTTAAGAAGACAATAGCAATTAGTTGTCATTGTATACACCAATATTATAACAACATTCAATAAATGAAACTATGACAACCTGAGCATACAAGAACATGCAATAAAATCATACACATGAACATGAAGTGCTCAAATTAAAAAAATGCATTAAGAATAATAAAAAATACATTCACCACAATCACAATTCCAGAAATGCCTCTTTCTCTTTATCATAAGGAGTAATAGTACAACCTGCAATACAAAGCGCAAAATCCCTCCTTCAGTTACATTCATATTTTTTTATAGAATATGAAGAGATACGATTCAAATTTTGCAACTATCAAATGATTAAAGAACAATTACGACGCTTCGGTTCTCATTCTCAATCAGGATATTACAATGATTACAAAATGAGTATAATGCAGTGTTCAATTACAATGATCAAGTGGATTTTGGCAGTTGCACTTTGTCGATGAAGCTTTTCCATAGAGTGAATTCCTCGAGGAAGGAATCTATTTTGTTTAATTGAATATTTTCCAGTTCCAAATCCCCGTCACAAAATAAGACTTATGACTATTTTCTTCAACACTTCCTCCGTCTTCTGTATGAAATTTTCAATTAACATGATCAACTGATTCGACTCCACTATTCTCTTATCAAGTATTTCTTGATCAATTTCTTTTGTGTCTTCTGTTAGTCCCTAAAGTTGCACTTGATTATGAGAGGGCAAGCTAGGACATCATCAAGTTATTGCAATGGTATTTTTATAAAGGGTTTTTTGAATAGGTTTTAGAAAATGGTTGAAAGTTGATTCAAGGATACAATAAAAATATATGACTCAATGTAAAAGGAAAATAAACATTTCACTGGCTTAGTAAATGACAGACACTTTGATAAATCAAATGGTAAAGTAAATAAATAAATGAAGATATATGATTATTCAATTTGTCAACTCATACATCGATTTCCCATTCCCAAATATCATTAAGAAATAAGAACATGATACTTGAAAGCAATCTTAATTATGAACAAAAACAACAAAATTTTCATTGTGTTACTCACAAACAATAAATTATATGCTTTGCAACAGATAAAATGTATTCAAGTAAGAAAAGAACCACATAATAACATGAAAACAAGATCTGATCATCAAAATGCCTGTTCCATTTAGTGCCAATATGAAAATATTGTCTTTGTCTTACAGTGGAGTCTTTACAAAAATAACCCTTGATTTCCCAACTGATCGACCCTAATACAGTCTTTTCAATGTCATTTTAAAGCCAAAAATATTCCTGAAGATCCTATTTTTGAGATTACAGTTTTAAGATATGATCATATCAAATGACTGTTTCCTAGGAGAGAAAAGCTCATACGAGCACTTTTAATGCCTAAAAAGGAGTTTGCTTAGCAACTAATCCAAAAATAGACAAGATAATAGTTGATGAAGCTTTACAAATTCCACAAAAAGAGGAATACTCTATTGCTAAGATGGTTCATCTGAAATACAAAAAAGGTCTATTTGATCCAAGCACTAATAACCAAAATGTTCATCTTCACTATCTTGATAAATAGCCTCGAGCAATCAAAAAATGTGGCAAACTTTCCTTGGGTTGTCATTGTATGATAACTGCAGAAGCTCTGGTGTCCCTCTATTTGAGCTTAGTTGTCAAAATCACATTGTGCCAATAAAATGTTATGTTTGATTCTCTTACCTCCTTTAGGACAACCTTTTTCTCTTTCCCTTTCCTTTTAAAGTCTTGTATCTTCTTCTGTTGTTTTTCATTCCATTTCTCTACAAAGGACTTTTATTTCCTCAACTTCCTGATAATACATTGCAACTCATTTACCCTGTCTTTCTCTTTCCTTGCTTCCACCCTGAACTATGGTTGCTCTTCTATTGGAGAAGGTAGGTTCAAATCTATGGAGGCTTGGGGTTTCCTTAACTTAATTTCATATTTGGAGGATAACCCAGTGCTAATATCCTCTTCTTTAGAACTTTCTGATTCTCTAGTTTCTAGAACATCCTGTAGTTGGTTTATTTTTGGAAAGGAATCAATTTTCTCATCATCATATGTGTCTTTGAGTGCAAGTTCAATGACTAAAACTGATCTTGTATTTTCCCTAGTTACAGGTCTCCTTGAACACTGTGCAATTTGTTTTCCTTCTTCACAGTTTTTCCTCTGTTCTTTAGATTCCTCCTCTGACCTGTGTGAAGAAGATGTCAGTGTCTATATTTTAACCTCTTTCTTAGTATCTTCTGAATTGTCTTTGATGTTAATAAGGTTTTCCTTCTTGATAGAAGGATGAAACATAACCTTTGAATTCAGCCTAAATTTGTTTGCAACCCTGGTAGAATTTCTTTTAGGGTATTTAGATACAGGTTCCTTCTTCTTACTCTATTTCTTACCCTTTGCAACCCTTTTTCCTGTAGACTGTTTCTTTTGTTTGATTGGACTTTGGACTGGGCTTGTAGTATAATATTCAGGTTCATCAGGTTCTTCTATGATGTCTAGATCAATTTGGACATCAATCTCTTTATCAACTTTAAGTTTTTTATGTGATCTTTTTGTTAGGTTTACCTCTGGGAAACTCTCCAATTGCTTGTTGTGTTTGTAACTTCCTCTTACCAGCATGCGTTATCCTAGCTACAGGGGAGTTTTCTTTCACCAAAACATCAGTGGCTTGAGAGGCTTTTTTACCTTTTCCAGGTTTCTTCTCCTTAGCAGTTTTGGACTTAGGTTCCTGTGGTTTAGGTTTTAGTGACTGAATTAACCAATCCCAAGACCTCTAAACTTCATTTAAGGAAAATATTACCAAAGTTTTAATCAACCCTTGATGAAAAACACTATTCTTTGTTGTTGCAGGATCTGTCTGAATCCTCTTAGACATTTTGGATAGGATTTTCAATAAGAAATAAGGTAGATTAAGAGAATAGTCACCATTTACATGGATTAACAGTCTAATATGATAAAGGTGAACTAGAGAAAAATGACCTTAGCAGGTAATGTACTTGTGAATGATCAACAATACTGTATGCCATTCTTTTCTCACCCACCTGTGTGGGATGCCTTGGCTCCAATTGGGGTTTTTCTTTTCTGGAAGCAAGAAATGATTAACAAACTCCATGGAAAAATTTTCTTTCTTCCACCATCTTTCCCCATATACTGGTAATTTTCATGCTTTGGCTATGGAATGCTTTGTCACGTGCATGAGGAGTTTACCAACCAAAGTTTTGAAACCATCAAAATTTTGTGTAAAGATCATGGAAATCTACTCGTCATGACCGTGACATGTTGCGAAGAAGTCGAACCAGCCTACATCTTTCAACTTTTGTGCCATCTGAGGAAAGGATTCAAGTAATTATGTCCCTTCTGGCTCCAACCTGGTTATCTTCTCACTCTTTTTGGGTGCCATGACACTAATACGATTTTGTGGAAGGGTTTTGAGAACGTCTCAGGTTCAATATCCTACTTTCCAAGACTGTTGAAGTCTGAGAGTTATCCGTTCACCTCCAAATAATTCATGGAGTAATAGACATACTAAAAATAGGTGAATTATGACTTCATACATAGGGAATAATAATTGGGCATTGTGATTTGATATCAAGGTGGAGAGTACAACCAGATCCCTTGAATTAGTCGTCATCATGATAATTACGACATGATATAGATCATATATAGATATGTGGATCCTATGGAAATTATTTTGGGCATTAAAACACGATGTCGGGAATGTGGCACATGAAGAATTATCATTACTCCTAGCACTGCAAGAATAGCGCTATTCTTGTAGAACCCTTTCCACTTTAAAAATTTTGAAAATTCAAACGAGGGAAAGGACAAGTGATGTGATAGAAATCATTTTATATCATATCCTAACTTTTGAAAACTTAAAAACATTTAAAATGTGCATAAAAGAATGAAAAAAATCTTTCGAACCAAGAAGGGGAAAAAACAAAGTTTAACAAAAATCATGAAAAATGGGTAGAACAGGGATTAAGGACACCCAATCAGTCAAACAAAAGGTTAAGGACTAACATTGGATCCTTCTGGGGATAAAGTTTTATGATGAAACTTTAAGAACTTGTTGACCAATGCCTTCATATCCCTCTTATTCCACTGTATTTCCTACTATGTTATCTTTTATCTAAAACCACAAAACTGTAGAGAAGCAATTCCATTGGGTATATGGAGTCTTTATTTGAGCTCAAAAGTAAAACCTATTGTACAAACTGAAATTTATTACTAATTTTAAAAGAAGTAATGTTTTAGGAATCTCCCATTTACCAGGCCTCCCAAAATCTCACCATCATCCAAATTGTGTAAAAGAAATGTATTGTTGTTCATGACCTTAGCTAGTTTGAAAGGACCATACCATAAATTGTCAAACTTACCATATTTAGATTTGTCCTCTCTTCTAGCATCCCACCTCAATACAAGATCTCCCTCTTGAAAAATATCCTTCTTTTTCTTTTTATCAAAAGTTGCTTTAACTTTTCTTTGATGAATAACAACTTTCTAATCCAGCTTTTCTCTAGCATGTTGAACCTCTATGATTTTGAAAGCTCTCCTTTGAATGTCATTGGGATCTTCTAACTCCTCTTCCATAAATTTAAGAACAGGTAAACCCAATTGAGTTGGGAAAACAAACTCTGTTCCATACACCATTTGGAAAGGGGAAGTTCCAATGGATTTCTTAGTACTGATCTGATCAACCCATAGAGAAATTTTTTAATTTGGAATCCCATGACCTTTTGTTTTCTGTAAGTAATTTTTTAATAATCCTTATGAGGATTTTATTGGATGATTCTTCTAAACCATTGCCTTGGGGATAATAAGGAGTGGAATGGACCAACTTGATATTATATTTATTGCAAAAGTCAACCATTGAATTGGATTTGAAATCTTGAGCATTGTTAGTAACCAGCTTATTAGGACAACGAAATCTAAAAAAAAATATGCCCCTCAAGAAAATTCATGATTACCTTATTTATTTCATTTTGGTTTTAGATTGCTTCAATCCACTTGGTAAAGTAATCTGTGGCTGCGAGTATCCATTTATGTTGTCCAGAAGATGAAGGATGGATTTCTTCAATGAAATCTAGGCCCCACTGTTGAAAACGTCCATGAGCAATGATGGGTTTTAACGGTAGAGACATAAGTTTATGTTTCCCTGCAAACTTTTGACATGGTTCACATGCCCTCACCTAAGAAAATATATCAAAAAATAGTACATGCCAATAGTATCCTTCTCTTAATATTTTGAAAGCAATGGCTTTCCAAATAGTGTGCCTCCTTCTTTCTTAGCCCATGATCTTGACAATAACATCCCAAATTTAGGAGGTATATCAGCCACAATCACATCCAACACCAAACTTTTCATAGGTAACTAAGATAAAGTGACAACCATGTCTTTAATGACTCCCAGACATTTAACCTTTATGGAATCAAATGAATATAGGTCTCTATAAGGCTTAGTGATATCTAAACCTAACTCATCCATTACTACCTTTGGCATGGCATTGTGTGAAGCTCCTGAATCCATTAAACAATTATACAATATTCTCTCATGAATGTTGAGGGATATGTAAAAATGAGGAGAAACATCAGACTTGTCTTCATTATGTGGCCCAATAGTTATGGCAGGGTCTTCATCTTCAAGATTTATGGTATCTGAAAAAGTAACATGACTAGGACGATGCAATGATTTGAGGACAAATTTTCTAAAAGGATCAGTTTTCATCAATTTTGCAAGAGGTATGGGGATTTTGATTTTATTGATTTCATTTTCCAAACTGAAAGTAGTAACTAGCTTCTCAGATTCCTTCACCTCTATAGTGCTAACCTTGATAGGTTATTTTCGTTGTTGATCAATTTTAATCCCAAAACTTTCTTTACTGACCCTTGATTTAACTTTCTTTTCTTTTGGTTTGAACAGGTATATCCACTTTTGATGCATTTGATCTAGACCTAAGATCATACTTTTTTCTTTTAGGTTCTTTTTGGGAAATTTCTTCATGATCTTCTTCCTCAAATTGATTCAATATAAGAGCATCCTCATAATCTCGTTGTTTCAAATGAGTGGGAGGTAACTCTGTATCATTTAAATGAACTGTGGAATCTTCCTCAGTATCATCAATGTCTTCAACTTCTTCCACTTCATTATTTTGAAAAGGAGGCAAAACCTTCTGATCTTCTTGATTTCTCCTTTCTCTGGGAAAAAATTGAGGAACATTTTTAGGCCTTCTAAACTGACTTGGTTTTTTGTATCCTCCTTCCTGTGTAGGCCTTCTAGGCTGTTTCATTTCCATCTTCAACCTGGCCATTTCAGATGTCAAGGTTTTCACGATTTTGGCCATTTCATCCATCTTGGAGTCAGATGTTGTATGAGAAGAAGAAGGAAGTTCTTCTCTATATTTTTTCCTGTCTCTGTCACCCCTTGACTTCAATTTATTTGTTTCCAGTATATTAGATTCTACTTCAATAGCTGCTTCCTGCATCAAAATCAGAGTAGCAGACCTTCTTTCTCTCAACAACAAAGAAAACTCAACATCAAAGGCATTGGAAAAAGTAATTTTGGTTGATGTTTCTGTGGGTTTGATTTCATATGGAATTTTACCATACTTTTTATTAAATATTTTGGTAAAATCAGACATAGATTCTCCTTGTTTTCTTTTCAAAGCACCAAACTCAGTGATATAATACAAGTAGTCTTTCTTATCTCCCAAGTGTCTCAAAAAGGTATCATCTAGTGCTTCAATATCAACAATTGAATTAGGAGGTAGGATTCTAAACCATTTCCTTTCTTCTCCATCTAAACTCTGCACAAAAAGTCTCATCCAAACATCTGCATGTCCCACATTAAAATTATCTGCAAAATTGTAGAAAGATTTGAAGTGTTATTCAGCAGTGAATTCCCCCTCTCCATTGAATATTGGAAAATACTTCATATAATCATTAGGTGGGAAGGAATATAGTACTTGTGGTAAATTTAAAGGTGCATACCTGGCTTCAACAATTGCATCCATCCTATTTACAACCATATTTATCACAATAGGTGCTTGGACTGTAGGGATAGACAAAACTTGTGATGTAGAAAAAGAAATAGTTCTTTGAGGAGAACAACTTAGTTGGGCTGATATGAGTTTTTGATCTTCAACTGATGAAATCATAGGTTTCTTTTCTGAACAAGGGTAGGTTGAAGGTTCCAGAAACGCAGGATTTTCAAAGGAACAATAATATGGTTTAACCTCTTTAGAAGAACTGGATTGAGGTGATGATGATAATAGTGTATCATGTTCACTTTTAGTATCTTTGGGAAAATATCTCAAAGCTTCATCTATGGATAAGGTATTTGTTTGTTCTTCTTCAATGAGCTCAACAAATAATTTCCATTGGTCTAAATTCAATTCTAAGATAGTTCAAGGAAAGGATACAACTGAAGGTTCAACTATAGTCTTTGTTTCAATCTTAGGAACAATTTATTCAATTGGAGGGATATTGAAAGTTTCAGAAGACTATCCTTGAGCACTTGAAGAAAAATATTTATCTTTTGAAAAAGAGGACTATCCTAAAGTATTTTTAGATTTTCTCCATAACTTTTCAAGATTAGACACTGCTAGAATAGGCTTAGGATCTGGGTTTTTTCTGGTCGCTTGTTTCTTTGTGGATGATGATGAAGTTGGAGGAGTTTTAAGTCCTCTAAATTCTCTTTTAGGAGCTAGAATTACTGCAGAGGAGTCGCCAGGTGAAAAATACACAGTCTCATGTAGATGTCTAAATTCTTGTCCACCATCAAGATTTAGATCTGATCTTTGTCGTTATCCCAGGGAATATATCTTCGTTCCTTCGTCCTCGACAACGGCACCAAAAGATGTTAGTCCCTAAAGTTGCACTTGACTGTGAGAGGGAAAGCTAGGGAATCATCAAGTTATTGCAATGGTATTTTTGTAAAGGGTTTTTTAAATAAGTTTTAGAAAATGGTTGAAAGATGGCTCAAGGATACAATAAAAATATATGACTCAATGTAAAAGGCAAATAATCATCTCACTAGATTAGTAAATGACAAACACTTTGATAAATCGGATGGTAAAGTAAATAAAGAAAGGAAGATATATGAATAATCAATTTTTCAACTCATACATGGATTTATCATTCCCAAATATCATTAAGAAATAAGAACATGATACTTGAAAGAAATCTTAATTATGAACAAAAACAACAAAATTTTCACTGTGTTACTCACAACCAAGAAATCATATGCTTTGCAATAGATAAAATGCATTCAAGTAAGAAAATAAACAAATAATAACATGAAAAGAAGATCTGACCATCAAAATTTCTTTTCCATTTAGTGCCAATATGAAAATATTGTCTTTGTCTTATAGTGGAGCCTTTATAAAAATAACCCTTGATTTCCCAACTGATCGACACTAATACAGTCTTTTCAATGTATTTTTAAAGCCAAAAATATTCCTGAAGATCCTATTTTTTAGATTACAGTTTTAAGCTAGGATCATATCAAATGATTATTTCCTAAGAGAGAAAATCTCATACGAGAACTTCTAATGCCTAAAAAGTAGATTTCTTAACAACAAATCCGAAAATAGACTAGATAATAGTTGATGAAGCTTTAAAGATTCCACAAAAAGAGGAATACTCTATTGCTGAGCCAGTTCATCTGAAATACAAAAAAGGTCTATTTGATCCAAGCACTAATAACCAAAATGTTTAGCTTCACTATCTTGGTCAATAGCCTCCAGCAATAAAAAACTATGGCAGAATTTCCTTGGGTTGTCATTGTATGATAACTGCAGAAGCTCTGGTGTCCCTCTGTTTGAGATTGGTTATCAACACCACATTGTGCCAATACAATCTTATGTTTGATTCTCTTACCTCCTTTAGCAGGGAATTTTGTTCTTTCCTTTTCCCTTTAAAGTCTTGTATCTTCTCCTGTTGTTTTGCATTCCATTTCTCTACAAAGGCCTTTTGTTTCCTCAGCTTCCTGATAATACATTGCAACTCTTTTACCCTGTCTTTCTCTTTCCTTGCTTCCACCCTGGACTCTAGATGTTCTTCTACTGGAGTAGGTAGGTTCAAATCTATGGAGGCTTAGGGTTTCCTTAACCTAATTTCATATTTGGAGGATAACCCAGTGCTAATATCCTCTTCTTCAGATCTTTATGATTCTTTGGTTTTTGGAACATCCCATAGCTAGTTTATTTCTGGAAAGGAATCATTTTTATCATCATCATATGTGTCTTTGAGTGAAAATTCAATGACTGAAATAGATCTTGTGGGTTCCCTAGTTGCAGGTCTCCTTGAACACTGTGCAATTTGTTTTTCGTTTTCACATTTTTTCCTTCGTTCTTAAGATTCCTCCTCTGACCTGTGTGAAGAATATGGAAGGGTATGTTTTTTAACCTCTTTCTTAGTATCTTCTAAATTGGATTTGATGATAATAAGGTTTTCCTTCTTTATAGAAGGATGAAACATAGCCTTTGAATTCAACCTGAATTTGTTTGCAACCCTGGTAGAATTTATTCTAGGGTATTTAGATACAGGTTCCTTCTTCTTACTCTTTTTCTTACCCTTTGCAACCCTTTTTCCTATATACTGTTTCTTCTGTTTGATTGGACTTTGGATTGGTCTTGTAGTATAATCTTTAGGTTCATCAAGTTCTTCTTTGATGTCTGGATCTATTTGGACATCAATCTCTTTATCAAATTTATTTTTTTTACCTTGGCCTGTAGTGATCTTCTCGTTAGTTTTACCTTAGGGAAAATATCCAATTGCTTGTTGTGTCTGTAACTTCCTCTTACCAACATGAGTTATCCTGGCTATAGGAGAGGTTTCTTTCACCAAAAGATCAGTGGCTTGAGAGGCTTTTTTACCTTTTCCAGGTTTCTTCTCCTTAGCAGTTTTGGACTTAGGTTCCTATGGTTTAGGTTTTAGTGACTAAATTAACCAGTCCCAAGAACTCTGAAATTCATTTAAAGAAAAGATTACCAAATTTTTAATCATCCCTTGATGAAAAAGACTAGTCTTTGATGTTGCAAGATGTGTATGAATCCTCTTAGACATTTTAGATAGGATTTTCAATAAGAAATAAGTTATATTAAGAGGATAGTCACCATTTACATGGATTAACAATCTAATATGATAAAGGTGAATTAGAGAAAAATGGCCTTCGCAGGTAATGTACCTGTGAATGATCAATAGGGTTGTATTCCATTCTTTTCTCACCCAGTTGTGTGGGATTCCTTGGCTCCAATTGGGTTTTTTTTTTTTTTTTTTTTTTTCTAGAACCAAAAACTAATTAACAAACTCCATGACCAAATTTTGTTTCTTCCACCATCTTTCCTTGTATACTGGTAATTTGCATGCTTTGGCTATGGAATTATTTGTCACGTGCATGAGGATTTTACCAAAAACAGTTTCGAAACCATCGAAATTATGTGCAAAGATCATGGAAATCGGCTCGTCATGACCCTGAAATGTTGCGAAGATGACGAACTAGCATGCATCTTTAAACTTCTGTGCCATGTGAGGAAAAAATTCAAGTAATTATGTCCCTTTTGGCTTCAACCTGGTTATCTACCCACTCGTTTTGGGTGACCTGACGCTAATACAATTCTGTGGAAGGGTTTTGAGAACGTCTTGGGTTCGATCACCTACTTTCGAGGACCGTTGCAGTTTGAGAGTTATCCATTCACCTGCAAAACATGCATGGGGTAATAGACATACTAAAAATAGGTGGATTATGACTTCATACATAGGGAATAATAATCAGGCATTGTGATTTAATATCAAGGTGGTGAGTACAACCTGATCCCTAGAATTAGTTGTCATCATGAGAGTTACGACCTAAGATAGATCATACATAGATATGTGGATCCTCTGACAATGATTTCGGGTGTTAAAACACGATCTTGGGAATGTGGTGCATGCAGAATTATCATTACTCCTGGCGCTACAAGAATATTGCTATTCTTGTAGCACCCTTTCCACTTTGACAAATTTGAAAATGCAAATAAGGGAAAGGACAAGTGATGTGATAGAAATACTTTTATATCATATCCTAACTTTAAAAAACTTAAAAACATTTTAAATGTGCATAAAAAAATGAAAACAATCTTTCAAACCAAGAATGGGAAAAAACAAAGTTTAACAAAAATCATGAAAAATGGGTAGAATAGGGATTAAGGACACCCAATCTATCAAAAAAATGGTGAAGGACTAACAACTTCAATAGCCTTCATTCTCATATTACTTCCGGTCTCAACATCCTCTATCATGGTGTGAGATGACCCTACTTTTCCCAAGTCTTCTCTATTTTCCATCTTGAACGGTTCTAGTAGTTTCTCGACTACTCTCCATAGCTTCTTGCTATCTTGATCCACCTTGATCTAGGTATTCTCCATGTTATTGAGGATGGATTTCCCGAGTAAAATTTGATCTTTAATCTTCTGCTTATCTGTAAACATTGGCAAGTTGTTGGGAGGATTATCACAAACATCCTGATATTGGACAATATGGTCATATGTGTTTTGAACTTTTTGATATTTTCCTTTCATGGAATTTATTTGTTGAACTACTTTCACATGGTCTAACCAATTATTTTGAAGTCTATGCAGTAAGAGAAATAATTTTTTCTTCATATCTCTTAGTGTTTCATTTTCCTTGATGGTTTATTCTCTAATTACTTCCAGGGCCACTATTTTTTTCTTGCTTTATTCTATAGTCTTCTCTAGAATATGATTGTCTTGCTACAATTTTTGGACTTGTTATTCTCTCTTTTCATTATATGCACTGATTTCTAACCGTTCCCCATTGATCCTTGCAACTTCTTGATCATGCGTGGATTTGAGTTTTTATGTTTCTTCATGGTGCATCTTTTGGTTTAGGTTTATATTTTTCTCAAATTATATTGTTAAGTCCCTTTATTGAAGCTTTAATTGTCTCACTAGTTCTTCTCTATGTGACTGTTATGTTGTCGTGTCTTCTTTCTTGAATTCACTTGCCACATCCTCCTTAATTGTATCAATGGAATCTTCTGGTTCCATTATTCTTTCTTTTGTTGTATCTAGGGTTGTTTTTACTTCATAAACCGACATAACTTTTGCACCAACAAAGGCATTGAGTGTCGAGGATGCTTGTAGTGCATTTTCATTGGGATATGGTATGCTTTCCACTTGATAACCCATTCAGTTGTTCCATGACCTATGTCAACTCCTTCTCTCTTCCTCTTGGTAGTCCTTTTTTCAATGGCCTTAGTTTTGCGACTATAATAATAGTCACCTACAACAACAACTACACCTTCAATCCCAAGACCTATAGATGTGACTGAAAGATTCTGTGGGATGGCTGCCAGGGGAGTGCACTCCTCCAGTGGAACATTGAGTATGCTTGTGGAGGGATCTATTGTCACAACTAAACTATCTTGCTCAAAAAATTTCTCTGGGTATTTGGCAGCATTTCTCTTGTCTTCATCTTCTTTCTGTTTCCTTTCTTCCTCTTCTTGTGTTGTACTTGTTGCTTCTTTCTTCTTAAACTCCGTGTTAGCTAATTTTTCTCCATTATTTACTTAAGAGGATGGATCTTCTCCTTTGTTCCCTTCTAACTCAGTCTATTCCTTCTTGGCATTGACCTTCTTTCTCTGTTGATATATGTTTTTGGCTTCCTCATCTTTCCTTGCTCTTTCTATTTCTTTTCACGTTCTTGAGCCTCCATTATTTCTTTGTCTTTCTGGAGCAAGGTTTTTAATTATTATATCCTCAAGATCCTATATCCTTCTTCCTCTTTCTCAATATTTTCTCAGGTTATTTCAATGGCGAGTCTCTCTATTACCTCTTCGAAATATAAGGCTCCTTGAAGATATCTTCTGCAAAATTGACTTCATGCATTACCTGTGGTGTTAGATTTACATCCCTCATATGGTCATAGACCATATTTTGAGGCTCATGCCCTTTCTGGTTTGTAACACATAGACATAATTCCTTAAGGGTTTCAACCTCCTTTTCAACTTGTTTCTTATTCAACAGAGAGTATTGGCGAATGTGAAGAGGGAAAATGGGCTAGTATTTTTTGTTCTTATCTAACAAGTAGGCATTGGATCCTTTTTCTCTTGTCTAGTATGCAATAGCTCTTGCCAACAATGTATTAGGGACATATATAGGTAACAAATGTGATGGTCCTATGTCCCCAAATGCCCTTATGCATGTATAATATGTTTTCATGTACCAGTCCCCTATTCCTCTCAAGGATTTGATAGCTCCTGGGGAAATTCAGTGTGGGTGAACACCAAAGATGGCCTCGTGCAGGGGAGCAAGGAAATAATCACATAGGTCGTAAAAATGTTCTTTACAATTCACTTCCTACAAATAAGAACAATAAACATGTATTGGTCTCTGATCTGGGATCCATGCCCAATTGAATGGTGAAAATATGTTAGCTATGTAGATTGCATCTATAAGGTATGTTGACATGTAAAAACCATGATTTTTCATATCTTGAGGTTCCCAAACTCAATTTTCAATGTTGAATGATAGGATACCGACCGAATTGAATGCTTTTCCAATTTTGGCCACTATGTAGGCCATTGAGAACCATTCCATCCTGAAGTGGGTGCTTGTGTCCTCACCATAGAGTCTGCAAATCATTGCATTTAACATCCTGTATGGGTTTTTCAGATACTATGTCGGGACGTGTCTCTCTCCTTTATTTAATGGCCATTATTCATCAATGAATCAATCTTCCATTAGAGTTTCAAAGACATTTTGATCGACCCCAAATTTGTCCAGGAACATTTCATCTAGTGCAACAATGGGTTCTGGGATTTTATACTGAACCTTGATGTCTTATGTCTTGAGAGATGCAATCAGAACACCTGTAGCATTTACTATCAACCCTGTGTCCTTTTGCAAATGGATAAAACACCATTTCACAACATCATTGTAAGGGAAGAGCTCTGGGAGAGCAGACACTGTGTGAATGTTCATTTTGTGGATATTTCGATAGTCATCGATGCCTCCATTGTCGGAAGGGAACTCCTCATTCTAGAACATCTCGTGAATTTCATAGTAGTTGGGGTGACACTCTCTTCCATCATTGCTATTCATGTCAAAAATATTGAGAGAGTCTAGTCCATGAACAGGAGCAGGAACAACATTTATTTGGGATTTACCCTTCCTAGTCTGGAATAGATAAATTTTGTTACTTGTTCAATACAAATGAAATTAATTCAGTTTTGAATTGTTAAAGAGGGTAGTAATACTTAATAATAATCTAAAAAAAAAACTTACCTGTGGTTTTGAAGACTCTAACCAAAGAACAAATTAACAGGTTTTCACAACAATGTCATTGGTGTATTTCTCGTGGTATCACAGTCAATTAAGTTCAATTTCTTCTAAACAGGGTTATAATATTCCCCACTTTACCCAAACCCTGTGCAATTAATACAAAATGTGTTATAGCTCCGACTCAGTCAGAGTTTTACGACGAGCCATAAATATTTTCTAGTACACAACTCAGTAGTTATGACCATTGTTGTATTGTCAGTGAGGTGGAGTGAATAGGCATTAGGGCGTGTCTATATCGTCTTTGGAAAAAAAAGACACGAGGCTTATTTAGTAATGGTTGCAAGGAAATTTTTCGACGACGACATATTTGCATTATGGGATATTCAGGAAAAAGTGTTGAAGGATTTTGGAGAAATTACAGGCTATACTATTAGACCACATATGAAAAACCTTTCCCTTTAATTTTGCACCATCAGATAAACAACATACATGTAAGGTCAAAGAAAGGGGAAATTTAATGGTTGAGATATAGTCGTTAGGCGTTGGATTGATTTGGGCCATCTAATGGCTCCAAGGTTATATCGTCGACAATTTCTCGAGAAATATTTTCATCGACAGTTCCCATAGGGAGAACATGAGTAAGCTCATGTTGGTCTCTGATGATGAAAGATTTCAAAAAAATGCATGAGCCAAATGGAGGTTTCCAAGTGTGAGCATAAAGTGTCATGGATGATATATATGTGTAATAACATCGGGACGAAAAGGTGGGGACCCAAATTGAAAAAATAATATTAAGATAACCCAGGTGAATTCGAAAAATATCACAACTGGACACATGTGCAATGATGTGGCCATTGAAATACAAATATCATCATCAGTGTCAAAAAACAACTTATGAAGGATTTCTGATGACGACGTTGTAAGGGCGGCGATGTCGGGGTTTTAGATATGTGAAACAATAAAGAATCAAAGGCCAAGCATCAATGATACATGATCGAGGTCATATGGACAATAGTGGGAGGCTTTGTAGCTGAAGTGGTATTATAATGAATTAAGGTACTGGGTAGAAGTGGGGCCCAACTTGTGGCCCAACTTGTGTTCGTAGCAGATTAGGACCAACCCCCTAGTGACAACAACGTAAACAACCATGTCATTGATATCATCATTGAGATGAAGGTTGGATTACAATTAACCAGCTCCTAAAGAAATTTGTTGATGACGACATTGTTAAAGAGTCATCATCGGGACTTTTACACTTGAGAACATCAAGATGTCAGGATCCAAGAACCGATGATATTAATTGAGATCGTAAGAGTAAGGAGGTGAGGGGCCAAGTAGCTGTGGGTGGTTTCCATTTCAAAAGGCTCCAAAGGATTTGGGGAAAATCACATGAAGAGTCTATCATGATGGATTCGAGTAGCAAATGGTAGATTATGCACTAAATCCATTTTATCATCTGCACACAAGCATCGATATCATAAATGAATCGTCATTAGGGTAGAAAGAGTAGGACCTGGAAAATTTTTGGTAATGTGGGTACCCACTAAAACTCAAGAGTTTCAATGGGATGTTGTGTAAGTCACAACAAATGGCAACTTGTTGGTGTTAAATTTGGCAACATTGACAATCATTATCCAATGAGAGGCCATATGGGCCACCCTGAGGCTAGCCAGGGAGATTTGGAGAATCAACCAATCTTGTGAGGTATTGAAAAAATCCAGGGGGAACGTACAAACTCTCTGAGTCAAACCAAAAGTCAGGACGAACGAGATGATTTGTAAGTCTAATGAAAAATTTATGGGGAACGTAAAACCTCTATGAGCATAAACAGTCTAGTGAAAAAGTCAGGGGGAATGTACAACCTCTGTGATCATATAAATACTAGCGAAAAACTCAGGGGGAATGTACAACCTATGTGAGCCTAGTCACGTCTTGTGAGCCATGAGAAAAAGTCAAGGCATCTAGAAAAAGTAAGGTTGAACATAAAATTCTTATGAGCTAGAAAAAAATGATATTCCCAATATTTCAAATGATATAAATGTATTGATCTAGTGCGTTGGCACATGTAACATTATCCACCATGAAGATAAATTCAAATTTCTTTGTAAAGAGTCGAGTTGTAGAAGTCAAAGTTGCATGTCTAAGTCAAAGACAATATTGTCAAGTTGTCACATGTTGCATGCATGCATGACAGGAGCATGCTAAGTTAGTATGCATGCACGCCAATTCAAGGGTGAGTTGTAACTGAAGTCTCAAGTCTAGTTCTATTTTATAACTAAAGTGTGAAGCTGAGTTATGTCAAGCATGCCTTCTACCTCTAATTCGATCCATCTACTTCTCCTATTCGTTCCTTTAAAAGAAAAGGTTGACCCCTCTCTTCTACACAGTTTATATGTAGGTTAAGGGTGAAGCATATAGAGACAACGAACAGTGCTATAGAGACAACATACAAAGGGATCATACCAGTGCTGTAGAGGTGAATATAGAGGCAACAAACAATGTTGTAGAGACAACATACAAAGGAAACATACCAGTGTTGTAGAGGCGCATATAGAGGCAACATATCTGAGTTGTAGAGGCGCATATAGAGGAAACATACCAGTGTTGTAGAGGTGCATATAGAGGCAACATATATGTGTTGTAGAGACACATATAGAGGCAAAAAACAATACTGTAGAGACAACATACAAAGGAAAAATATTAGTGTTGTATATCAACATATAGAAGAAGCATAATAGAGGCATATATCAGTGTTGTAAATCAGCATACAAAGGCATCATATCAGAGGTGTATATCATCACAATAGAGGCACATATTAGTGTTGTAGATCAACATTTAGAGGAAACATATCAGAGGTGCATATCATTCAATTAGAGGTAGCTTCAACAACCCATATTAGAGATGATATATCTTAGTCTTTGAAAGAAACTCAGATACATGTTTATCGACAAGGTCTCTTAGTTCTCTATCAGGTCAAAGTCAACTTGGAATTTTTTTTAAGAGAAAAGTATTCATGGTGGATATTTGTAAGTGATCTTACATTATTAATGCAATAAAGGAATATCGTTTGTTGGGGTTTTTCTCCCTTTACAGGGTTTCCCCAGGGTATATGTGATGTTGATGTGCATGCTTAGGGTGTGTTAATATTATTGAAGTGAAACAATAGGTACACATAGATCCAAGAAAGCTTGATTAAGTTTCCAATGTAAGGTCCATGGAATCCTCCATTTCAGTTAGGGCCGAGGATAGGCTCGAAGGAGCTTCCAACTTCAATGTGTGGAAGCTATGTATAACAAATCTCTTGCAGGAGCATGATCTTGAGAAATATGTAACCAAAATGGTGGAGGAACCCACCACTAATGCAGGAAGAGTGGCCTTCAGGAAGAGTCAAGCAAAGGCAAAACAAATCATCTTTGACTCAGTCAAAGAAAATATGATGCTAGCGATGACTTCGTTAATGGGTGAATCTGTATGAGAAATAGGCTCCAAGTCAAAAGAGGACACTTAAGCACAAGCTTAAGTATTTGAATATGGAGAAAGGTGAATCAATATCATCTTTATGTTCTAGGTCAATGTTTGGTCACAGGGGTCACAGTGGATGATGATGAATTAGTGCAGGCCATATTTGATGGTCTTCCATCTTCATGGGGGACCTTCTTATCCAGTGTAAGTGGGAGAGATATTCGACCCACGTTTGAGATGTTATGGCATGATTGCCTCTAGGAGGAGAGTCACACTGCTACTAGGAGCGAGCTAACCAAAGAAGAGAATTCAACATTAGCATCAATATTCAAGGGAAAGAAGAAAGTCACTTTCTAGAAAGGATCTCAGAGGAAGTCAAACACCAAATATACATCTAATATTAAATGCTTTAGTTGCAATAAGTTGGGTCATTTTGCTAGAGAATGTTGGTTTAGGAAGAAAAATCCAAGGAAAGGGAAACATCGTGTCTCAACTGTTGAGGATGATGAATCCAAACGAAAACAAAAAAGTCCCTTTATTGAAAAGAAACTAGAAAATAATATTACCTGGTTTATTCCTTATCTAGTTCAGTTTTCACGAGGTCGAAAACTTGGTTAGTAGACAGTGGAACATCAAAGCACATGACATGGTACAAGGATATACTCTCGGATTTCAAGACAAAATATTTTGTAGAGCAGGTTGAGCTTTGGGATGACAAATTTTACAAGATAGAGGGAGTAGGCTCTATATCCTTCATATTGGAATATGGGGATAGACTTTTTTTTGATGAAGTATTATATTTTCCGGGACTCAAGAATAATCTTCTATTAGTTGCAACCCTTGAGGACAAGGGATATTGGGTGATCTTCAAGGATAGGAAGGCACTACTGTGGGCTAAAGTTAGCCACTTGAGTACAACATAATCCATTGGGATTCACATAGGAGGATTGTACATCGTGACAGGACAGTCATTTCAGGCATTGGCTCATGATGCGACTAGATCAAACGAATTGTGCACAAAAGACTTGGACATATTCATTACAAATCACTTCCAGGTCTACATAAAATGGTATGTGGCATGCCCTCTATTTCTCTTAGTAAAAATGAAATTTGTAAAGGATGCATGTTAGGAAAAAATATAAAGAAATAATTTCCTAGTAGTGACAACAGAGCTCAGGGCATCTTAGATCTAGTTCATTCTGATGTATGTGGTCTCATGTCATCTCCCTCACTCAATGTTTGTTTGTATTATGTCATTTTTATTGATGATTACTCAAGAAAATGTTGGATATATTTCCTTAAATCTAAACATGACACATTTGATAATTTCAAAGAGTATAAAGCCTTTATTCAAAAGCAGACAGGGAAACACATCAGAACCCTTAGAACAGCCAATGGAAGATAGTTTGAATCTCTCTAGTTTGAGTATTTCTGCAAGTCAGTAGGAATCAAGAGATAGTTGATACTACCATATAACCCTCATCAAAATGGAGTTGTTGAGAGGAAAAATAGGACAATTTCCGAGGCAGCGAAAACCATGATGTTTGACCAAGATCTGCCAAATTCTTTATGGGCAGAAGCTACCTCCATTGCCATATATATTCAGAACAAGTGTCCACATGCTATCTTGAAGGACAAGACTCTTGAAGAGGTATTCTCAAGGATCAAACCTGAATTTTGGCATCTAAGGATATTTGGGTGTCCAATGTATATTCATGTCCCTAAGGAAAAGAGGACAAAAATGGAACTCCCGGGAAAGAAAGGGGTTTTTGTTGGGTATAGTGAGAACTCCAAGGATTATAGGATATATGTAATAGTTCAGAGGCAGATAGAGGTAAGCAGATATGTAACTTTCCATGAGGAATCTGCATTCAAGAAATCTAGAGAGCTTCAATAGGAATCAGAAGCAGTTCAACCAGCTTCACCCTCTTCTAAAAATGAAGAGTCACATGTTCAGAGGGGGGAACGTCATGAAGGGCCAAGTGATGAGCCCCTAGAAACTGCTGAAGAGTTATAAAGAACTCTTGAATAACCTCCAACCAAAAGGAATCTAGGGTGTCTTAAATAAATAGTGCGGGAATCAGAAAGGATAATTTCTCCCAAAGGAACTTTCAGGGAAAGTAAGAGGCCTCACAGGTTTGGAGGCTATGTTGAACTGATGAGAAGCATCAATGATTCCAAACCTTCTTCATTTGAAGAAGGAGATAAATTACAATTATGGAAGGAAGCCATGCTTGAGGAATACATGTCAATTCTAAAGAACAATGTCTGGACATTATGCTGAGGCCAAAGGACAAATCGATGGTATCTTCCAAATAGATCTATAAGATAAAACATGCAGCTGATGGGAGTGTGGAAAACTTCAAAGAAATATTTGTAGCCAGAGGCTTCACTCAGAAATAAGGAATCGACTATGAAGAGACTTTTTCCCTTGTATCCATGTATACCTCCATTTGAACTATTATTGCATTAGCTTCAACTCTTGGTTGGAAGTTACATCAGATGGATGTAAAAACAACATTCTTGAATGAAAATATTGAATAGGATGTCTTTGTGGAACAACCAAATGGTTTCGTACTGCATAAAAAAGACACTCATGTATGAAATATAAGGGAGGCCTTCTATGGTATTAAGCAGTCTCCCAAAGTTTGCTATGACAGGATTGATGGCTTTCTTAAAAGCCTCAACTTTCAAAAAAGTGATGCTGATGAAAATATGTACTTCAAGGTAAGAGGTAACCAACTTGTTATACTAATCCTATATTTTTATGATTTCTTTCTAACAAGAGATGAAGGGCTAATATCCTGGTGTAAGAGGGAGATAATCTCATAATTTTAGATGAAAGAATTACGCTTGATGCATTACTTCCTAGGATTGGAAGTGTGGCAAAGACATGGTGAGATATTTCTAGCACAAGGAAAATACACAGTGGATGTATTAAATAGGTTTGGTATGATGGATTGAAAATGCATGTCTACTCTGATGGTTACCAACCCGAGGAAGATGGATGATTCTTATACATGTTCATATTTGGTGGATCCCACCATGTATAGAAAACTGATTGGTTCATTGATGTACATGATCCACACTAGGCCATATATATGCTATGTAGTGATTGCAATGAGTCAGTTCATGACTTAACCCAGACAGAGACACTGGGTGGAAAAAAAGCACATCTTGAGATATCTCAGAGGGACCATTACCTATGGTTTGAGATATACATCCAGTGGTGGTTTATTTCTGCATGGGTATGTAGAAGTTGATTGGACAGAAAGCCCAGTTGATTGGAAGAGTTCTTTTGGATACTGCTTCAGTTTAGAATCTGCTATGATCTCTTGGTCAAGTAGGAAACATGGGTCCATTGCACAGAGTACAATAGAGGCTGAGTACATTGCAGCAAGTGATGCTAGCAAGGAAGCAGTATAGCTCATAAAATTGGTTTCTGGGTTGTTTGGTGACAAGATCGAGACGACGATGGTTCACTGTGATAATCAAAGTTGAAAGATAAATTGGTATTTCACAACAGGTCAAAACATATTGACATGAAGTACCACTACATCCGAGACTTGGTCCAAAGAAAAAATGTAAAGTTACAGTACATAGCCATGAGCAAGTAGGTAGTTGATATCCTAACCAAGCCTCTGACCTCGGGACAATTTGTTCAACTGAGAGGCAAGCTTGGTGTGGGTGAGAATGACTCCCTCACTGAGAGGGAGTGTTAAATTTGGTAGAATCAACAATCATTATCCAATGAGAGGCCATATGGGCCACCCTGAGGCTAGACAGGGAGATTTGCAGAATCAACCAATCTTCTGAGGTATTGAAAAAATCTAGGGGGAATGTACAACCTCTATGAGTCAAACCAAAATTCAAGACGAACGAGATGTTATGTAAATCTAATGAAAAATTCAGGGGGAACGTAAAACTTTGTGAGCATAGACAGTCTAGTGAAAAATTCAGGGGGAACATACAACCTCTGTGAGCATAGACAAACTAGTCCAAAAGTCAGGGGGAACATACAACCTTTGTGAGCCTAGTCAAGCCTTGTGAGCCATGAGAAAAAGTCAAGGCATCTAGAAAAAGTTAGGTTGAATGTAAAATTCCTATGAGATAGAAACAAACAATATTCCTAATATTGCAAATGATATAAATGTATAGGTATAGTGCGTTGGCACGTGTAACATTATCCACCATGAAGAGAAATTTGAATTGCTTTGTAAAGATTCAAGTTGTAGAAGTTAAAGTTGCATGTATAATTCAAAGACAATGTTGTCAAGTTATCGCATGTTGCATGTTGCATGCATGACATGCATTGCATGCATGTCTAGTTGCATGTTTCATGCATGACATGAGAATGATAAGTTAGTATGCATGCATGCCAAGTCAAGGGTGAGTTGTAACTAAAGTCTCAAGTCTTTTTCTATTTTTGAACTAAAGTGTGAAGATGAGTTATGTCAAGCAAGCCTTCTACCTCTAATTCGAGCCATCTACTTCTCCTATTCGTTCCTTTATAAGAAGAGGTCGATCCCTCTCTTCTACACAATTTATATGCAGGTTAAGGGTGAAGCATATAGAGGAAACAAACAATGTTGTAGAGACATCATATAGAGACAACATACCAATGTTGTAGAGGCACATATAGAGGTAACAAACAATGTTGTAGAGACAACATATAGAGGCAACATACCAGTGTTGTAGAGGCACATATTGAGGCATCATATCTGTGTTGTAGAGGTGCATATAGAGGCAACATACCAGTTCTATAGAGGCACATATAGAGAAAACATATATGTGTTGTAGAGGCGCATATAGAGGAAACAAACAGTGATGTAGAGACATCATACATAGGCAGCATATCAGTGTTGTATATCATCATATAGAGGCAACACAATAAAGGAATATATCAGTGTTGTATATCAACATACAGAGGCAACATATCAGAGGTGTATATCAACACAATAGAGGTGCATATTGGTGTTGTAGATCAACATTTAAAGGCAACATATCAGTGGCACATATCAATCAATTAGAGGAAACTTCAACAACCCATATCAGAGATGATATATCTCAGTCTTTGAAAGCAACTCATATACATCTATATCAACAAGGTCTCTTAGTTCTCTGTTAGGTCAGAGTCAACTTAGAAAGTTCTTTAAGAGAATAGTACTCATGGTGGATATTTGTATGTGATATTACATTATTAATGCAATAAAGGAGTATTGTTTGCTAGGGTTTTTCTCCCTGTACAGGGTTTGCCCATGGTATATGTGTTGTTGATGTGGATGCTTATGTATCTACATGATTATTTCTATTCAGTTATGATTCTATATGGTTTAAGTGTTTTAAGTTGGAATCAAAGTGTTGAAGAAAATAAAGAAATAATCCACATAAGAAATCAAGCTCAATAACTTAACAGTTGGGAGAACCAGTTATCTCTATTCCAGATTTACCTTCATACTGTGAATCTTTAACCACATAACTTCTTAAAATTTCATAGGTGCATCTATACCGTGGATCCCACAACACTCTCCCTTTATAAAAGATTAGAACGTAGCACTAGCTTCGATGATCTTCGTGATAGTACTAGTGATATAATTAAGGGAGGAACTTAGTTTATACACCTGTGAGGATCAAGAGACCCCAAAAGGATATTCTTGACTGTTTATAGAACGATGTGTGTTCCTCATCTCATTTTTCCTGACATTGCTTCACTATGAGCAAGCATCCATAACCCAAATGAAGTTATCTTGGTATCATGCAAGCATGACTCCGCTGCTAATGAACATCCATAGCCCCGATGTGTTTACTTGTACTTCCCACACGATTATTAGTTCTTTCAACTTCCCATTTATATAGATTGTATATTCCACCTTTTTTATTTGTAATTTATGTAACATTTTTTCATAATGGGTGAGAAGGAAGTGGGGTGATACAAGAGTTGATTTGATATATGGGTCTCAATATTTATTTCAACTTCATGGGTCCTCTCCAAACAAATATTCATTAAGTCGACCGAAAATTGGGAAGTCTCACGAGCATTATCTTGAAGACATCAGTGGCCAATGCATGTTCCTATTTTTGACTTGGTGAGTTGGAAGTGAGAGTGATCACATAGATAACAAATCTCCTGTCAATTTAAGCATTTGAACCTCTTTTAAATATAGTCCAGGCTCTCTTGATAACACAGTATCCTGAATTTTTTTCAGTCAATGTTCCCATAAGTTATAATTCATTTTCTTCTGTACCATATGAAAGGTGTTTCATCTTTACCAGGTCACCTGAATAGTCATTCTTATGCAGATTGAGTGTTTAGCTTGTAAAAAAAACTCCAATAAACCCAATTTGGAATGAGTTAGCAGAAGATTTATTACTGCAATAAAGTAAATATAGAATGGTGAAGCAAGGAAAGTAAAATTGAAAATATTTACAAACAAAACAAAAGAGAACCTACTATGAACATAGCTACATCACCTAGGGTGATTAGGATAAGTGTTGTTTAAGCACTTTTCCATTGACAGGGAGCTCCTCCTCATTTTCCTCCAACGTCTCAAGTTTAAAATTTCATGGTCCAATATTTTTATGGATTTGAAATGGACCTAACCAAATTTTTTGGAATTTGGTATGTTTCTCTTTAATTTCATTTGCCTTATCCCACTTGAGGACAAGATCATCGTATTGAAAATATTTGTTTCCTACATATGATTTATCAAACCATATCTTGATTATTTCCTAATGTTGCATTAGGTTAATTTTGGCCTTTTCCCTATCTTCTTCAAGTTTGAGGAGCATATTTAACCTTTGTTGCATTACTGGGCACTCTTCATCTTGAAGAGATCAGGCAAGTTGTAGTGAAGGTAGGAAGGTGTGAGTAGGTAGGGGTTCCTCTTGTCCGTAGACTAGAAAAAAGGAAGAATTTCCAAGGGAGTACCTTGATGTGACTCTATCATCCCATGGGGAAATTGGGAGGGCTAGATGCCAGTTTCTTTGGTGATCCTTAGCTGTTCTTTTTAAGATCTTGATTGCATTCTTATTGGTTGATTCTTTTAGCTCATTTCCTTATGAATAATAATTAGTTGAATATTTTATTTTAATGTTTCATTCCAATGCATATTAATTTAATCTCAAAAAGGAGAAGTATTTGGCATTATCAAAAAATAAATATTCAGGTACACCAAACCTAGTAATGATATGAGATTCAAGGAAATATATCACCTGACCTTCATTGATGGTATTCAAAGGGATTTCTTCAATCCACCTGGTGAAATAATATGTTGTTGTTATGATGTACTTATGAAATTTAGAGGAATTGGGGTTAATTTCCCTTATCACATCCAAGCCCCATTGTTGGAATGGGAGTTCAATAGTAACTGGTTGAAGCAGAACACTTATCTTTCTTTAAAGCTTTATTGACATTTCTAAAATCAACACAGATTTTGACAACTAATATCTTGTCAAGCTCTACTTTTACTTGTGGTTCTAAGCTCAGGTGAATTTTTCTTAGTTTCTGTAGAAAATGATTAGTTTGTAGATTCATAGGGATAACCTGTTGAATGATCTTCGTGTTGTGGGTCTTAAGATCATCATATATCCAACCGAACATGTCTTTATATTCTTTAAACAACTTTATGAAGGCTTGTCTTTCTTCAGGGGAACATTTTTTTTCCTAGGTTGATGTTTTGAGGTGTGTTGTCTGATCCCAAATTTATCACTTCAATTTGCATTGATGAGTTGTTAGTCTTACAATTTGTCACGTTCTTAAACTTATCCTGAAGATCATATATTCTTTCCAATCTTATTACACTTTTAGGGATGTTTCTTGAGGTGATTCTTCTTTGCTCAATTTGTTGATTGATTGAGCCATAACCATCTGCATTCATTTCTTTATCATGTTGATCTTCATCAATTATGCAGTCTTTGAAGGTACGTTCTAGGTGTATGAAACTGATAATCTTCTCATCGTCATCAAAGACCCCCTAGTTGGTCACATTGTCCAGTATCAAAGGTCTATAGAGCAGTCCAATTGGTCACTCCCATGTCTTTCACCGTTTCAACCTCCTGAATGTTGTGGACAATCCTCACTCTTTCTCTTTTATGAGGGAAGTCCCGATATAAGTGATTCCCCTCACATCCCCAACATTTAACATGTTGATGCCTTGGACTTTTACCAAATGAATCTACATTCTTTTGCTCATTTTGGGTTGTCTGGCCTTGCTAATTTGCTTGGGAGTTAGAACCTTTCTTCCTTTGATCCTTTTTTCTTTCCATATTTTCATTCCAAGCCTTTTCGAAAGATGGACTTCATTTTCTTTGCTCATAAAGGTGCCTTTCTCTCCTTATGGTTTCTTCCAAGGTCTTGGGGTTATCATATTGAATATTGTCACTATAGAAGGAGGGTAACCCACTTAAAAATATTTGGATTTTAACATTCTCATCCTTGATGAATTCAACATACTTCAATTCAAATAACCGCTTCTCATATTCCTCCATTATCATGGTTCCCAACTTGAGATCAAAGAACTCTTTCATATTTCTCTCATAGTGATGCTCGGAAAAATGTTTCTCTTGGAAATATCCTTTGAAATTCCCCCATGAGATACTTTTCTCATCAAGGTTCTTGTCTTTCTTAAGTTTATCCCACCACATGGTATAATTTCCTTGCAGATGGTAGGTGGAAATTATAGCTTCTACTCAAGATGGGTAATCGTGTAGCTGGAAATATTTCTTCATTTCCAACAACTATGCCTCTGCCTCTTCTCCTTTCCTATGCTCACCATTGAAATTTGGTGGCTTGATATTCCTGAGTTCACCTTGCAATATGTTTGCCTAAGGCCTTATTTTTTTCCTCCTAACAAGAGACACACTTGGGTTGCACGCTGGCCCTGAGCTTGCATGAGTTCTTCTAGAAGAATACCTTGGAGAATGATGGTTCCGGCTCATGCTTCTTGACTACCTATCATTTCCATGATCATCCATTTTTCTATGGGATATAAATTTTGATACTTGTATAACACAAGCTCCTTGCTTGGTTCCATAATCCTTGTTAACTTGCTTATGCAACATATTTAATATCTGAAGTATCTCTTATTGAGCCTTGATAATCCTTTCATTATAATCCATGTAGCTCTACACTTCCCTATGCATGCTTCTCATAGTGACAAGCTATTTCCTATCTCTTCTTTCATTTAAATCTCTCTCAACATTCCCCATGCTGGCATGTAGATCTATGAACTCTTCCTCATGGATGTATGATCCTTGATCATATTCCATAACTCCAGTCCTCATATAAGAACTAAAGTTCCTTTATGTATCTCTAATTCTGCAAGAAATGTGCATATAATAATTATGGTTAGAAATATGCATAGCATAAATAATTTCCTAATATATGATACATGTTATCTCTTCATCAATTTATGAAGGAAATATTGCACCAATTGAAATTTTGATTTTCTTGATGCATTCCTACCCAAAAAATATTCCTAACGACTGAAAACGTTCCAAAAATCAAGCTCTGGTTTGAAAGTTATAGCCTTCCAAAAAATTTCGGGGCACCTTTGGCCAATGGCCATCCCCTTTTCTATGTGGTATCCACGTAGCTTTACCTCTCTTATTCCATCTGGCATGGCATGGTCGTGACCTAGGTCGTCATCCTCTGACGATGACGTGGCTGCTGGTTGCAAGGAAAATCTCTCGGAGCAATACTTCACGAATATCGGGCCTTCGACCCTCTATCATTCTTTTACAGGTCTACAACATCTCTGGATCCCTAAAGTCCCGAATTCACCTCTCGCTCTAGAATTTGTGGTGGGGATCGATCCAACCTTGGATCTGACAGTTGAGATTTGTTCGCCTAACACAAGGTTTAGACTTGGCAAGGGTCTTACACTAAATTCACACTCCTCGAGTGTTTTCATCAACGATCACAAATTAATTAATCATTGAGATCTATGATTTGCGTGTTCCAACATGACCAATTGTTAACGCGTTCCTAATTGCATGTGTAGATCCTATGCGGACACGTAGCCAATCTATCCGACGATCATGATCAAAGCGCATGACATCCTGATAATTAACGTCCTTACAAATTCAAATGTGCTTTTAGTCTCTTTTGTTGATCTATGTCCTTGATGAACTATTTGATCTCAAATTCCCACAACTCTGACAAATCCTGGTCACCTCCAAGCCTTGATGATCGACAACTCTGGCTTAATAATTAGTTGTGATGGATGGTTGGGGTTGTTCTTTACTTCACAATCTATCTAAGATGAACACTTTGATGAGGGAAGTTATGAAACTTCGGTGATTTAGCGCTTCGAAGTTTAACACATCATCCTATATCTTCGAATCTCTTGGAGAAATACTTCACTGAAGTACTTATTTTTTCCTCCCACTAGTTGATTGAAGGGTTGAGAAAATATCCCAATGGATCATTGATCTACTGTCTACATTGCTCATGAATTCCTCACCTCGATTTGATGGTTAATAGTACCACTTAGTTTATCCTTCCACTATACCCAATCTAACATTTGAGAGAGATCCTAAAGGATCCCTATATCAATGACTCGTGTTGGTTCACAATTTCGACGTTAGGGGATTCCAGCCATTCCAAAATCTTTCTCCCCTGGAGTGGGTCAAAGCTGAATGATTGTAACTTGCATTTGAGAGTAAGGAAGGGTCTCGAAGGATCCTTATATCTATGACTCTCATAACTTCATGACTTCACGTCCCTTACAGGTCTTAACCCATTTAATTCCCAAAGGTTTACCTACCAGAAATGTCATAAAGCAGGGATGACTGCTTGTTGTCAGTTAAAGGTACCTCTTACCCTATCCTTCCACTATACTTGATCTAATAGTCGAGAAGGGTTCTAAAGGATCCTTAGATCTATGACCCACGTCACTTCACAACTTCAACATTCGGGGAGTTTCGACCGTGTAATTCCTTTTCACTCCCAGAGTGAGTCAATGTCGAACTTGACTGTGGCATATATACAACAGTCAGGAAGGATTCTGAAGAGCCTTAGATCTACAACTCGCGTTACTTCACAGCTTTGACATTCAAGGATTTTGGTTGTTTAACAACTTTTTAATCTCAGAGTGGGTCAATGTCCAATTGGACCATAGTTTATATCCAGTGGTCGGGAATGATTATGAATATCCTTATATCTATGACTCTGCTGGGCCCCAACAACTCCCCCTAAATTTTTACAAAATTTAAAGGGCCCCCATTAGAATCTTGATAATTATAATGAGCTACAGAATCAACCTTTTCAAATATTTCCATACCTTGGCTTGCTTTGAGACAAACTTAAGACATTCACTATAGTATGAGACATTCATTACAAGAGTATATGTCAAAATTTAGAAACGAGCATAGAAATCTCAATTTAAACAAGAACGTTAATTTTGATCAATTGTTTACTTTCATTTAAATTATGATTATGTGTTCTTTCTTTTGCTCATTAACAAGTTTTACTATTTTGAATAATGGGTTCAATACTTCATCAAATAATATCTTGGTTGGTTTCTCATTTTCATGAAATCATTTGGTGATATTAATTAATTAAATTCTTTTTGCATTTTGCATCTCATTTCAAAATAATAATAATAAAAGAATTATCTATCATTTGTAAACAATCAAAATTAATATTTTTCTCTTTTCCATTAACTTGAAGCTTCTAGAATTTTAAGATCATATTTGAAAGAAAATTATAAACAATGTTTGTTTATAAGTTATAGTTAGTTTACATTCATTTTTTATTTTTCTAGATTTTGTTTTATTCACAACTTTTAGGTTATTAATTTAGGTTTCTTTTTGTTTCACGGGTTTCTATTATCAAATATTTGATACGGATCTGATCATGGATTGATTTTATTATCCAAATATGTTCAAGATGATTGATCCAAAAATAATTTTGGATTGCTACAAATAATTTTATGAGCAACAACAAATAAAATTTGGAAAAGCGTCAGGATCAGAGAGACGATTTTGCAGAACTGATTGCAGCCAAACCATGAGAAATTTGAAGAAACGACTGAAAACCCAGAACCAGAATGGACCCATTTACCTTAGAAGTAGATATTTTGAGAAAAACATGCATGATTTGAGAGATATTGATGTCTTTTTATGAGGCAAATTTCAGGTGGCGAAAATTAATAGTGAGACCCATACTGCTCATTCATTGTATAAATATATGAAAAAGTTCAAAGCCATGGAGATCCAAGAATTGGAGAGGAGGATTTTAATCCTTTCTCTTTTGTTTATTATTTCTTTTGTAAACTTTCCTTCTTTTCAAATGGAGTAATGGATGGTTGGAATCTTTGGGAGAATGGACGAGTATTTTCAAAGAAGAATATGGAATTCTAGGTTGCTTAATGGCTTTTGTCCTTTGAGTAAAATGATTTTATTTTCATTATAATATCTCCATATTCTTTTAATAATTGATTATGCATTGATTTAAATTATATTTAGTCTTTTTTATCAATACATAATTAATTGCTATCATTTATGTATTAATTAACTTTTTTCCATCTTTAAGAGTCTATTATCCCAAAAATTCTTCCAGGACTACAGTATGGGCATGTGATTTTGAGAAAGAATATGGGAAAGCAATTCTTCTTTGGCTTTAGACCTGTGTAATGCTTATTCCATTTCCTTCTTTCATTACTATTATATCGTGAGAATATTATTATGGTTGATTTTAGCTTTAACTTGTCATCATATGGTGTTTTCATACTGTTAAATGTTATATGCTCTCTATAATTTCTTATTCCATTTTTTTATGTATGATCAATCGATCATTTGATTATTGTGGAATTTATTTCTAATGTTAAATGATGGATAATATCAATAGTCAGAATTGAGTTTTCTTTCATTCTTAAATATTGATTATCTTAAGATCACACGATTTTTTAGTTGTTTTTCTGTTGTTATTAATTTACTCCAATATCAAATAATTATTTGAATGTATTCTGGAAGTGCTAGTATTGTTCTATTATAGGTTTACCTTAACAACAATATAGGCAGGAGCTCATACACCACAAAAAGATAATACCAGTTTTGTTGATCAGTGACAAGTTATTATGTGTGTTATTTAGTTAAGTTGTTTATGAATGAAACAACGATTACATTAATTAGCTTTGACTGTTTTTGTGTCACTATGTCAATCGTATTCATTTAGTATTTATTCATTTAATATATTTAAAAAAAAATCCAAAAAGAAGTGTTGTTCAGATTATTGTGGAATTTATTTCTAATGTTAAATGATGGATAATATCAATACTGAGAATTGAGTTTTCTTTCGTTCTTAAATATTGATTATCTTAAGATCACACGATTTTTTAGTTGTCTTCCTGTTGTTATTAATTTACTCCAATACCAAATACTTCTTTGAATGTATTCTTGAAGTGCTAATATTGTTCTGTTATAGGTTTCCCTTAACAACCATACAGGCAGGAACTCACACACCACAGAAAGATAATACCAGTTTTGTTGATCAGCAACAGGTTATTATGTGTGTTATTTAGTTAAGTTGTTTATGAATGAAACAATGATTACATTAATTAGCTTTGACTGTTTTTGTGTCACTGTTTCAATTGTATTCATTTAGTATTTATTCGTTTAATATATTTAAAAAAAAAAAAAAAGTGTTGTTCAGATTTGATTCAAAAACTTTATCAAACAATCATTTTCACAAGATTTCATGTAAATATTGTAAACTGTATATAAACTGTTCATAATCATTTGTATATTCACATTCTTAGATAAATATTTGTAATTATTGTGTCGATTGTTAGAATCTTTTCTTTAGATAGTTTATTTTATTTTTGTATCTTTAGGACCCTAGTTAGCTAACAGAGCCATTAAACCCATGAGAATAGGTTACACCAAATGGCTTGGGTTATTTAGACAACCCCAGACCAGATCTATTCTTCCAGTTGACGGCATGTCAAATTTGCCCGTCAACAAATGGTGCTAGAAGGAGGGCAAAGGTAAATTTAATGATTAAAATTTTTACCCCTCTGCTTGTCATAATTCCAAATTTATAAACTTTTCTTCTGTGTCATCTTGAAATGCAATAGAAGGCAGGCTAGACTGACAAGCTAGCCTTGTAGGAGTCTTTGTTTCGAATTTATTTAATTTTCCATGGCTCCCCAAATCACTGTGTTGGAACATGCTTTCCACTTCTCATTACCTGATATTCCCAACGAGACATTCTCTCGGTTGTCCAAACTCACCTTTGATGGTGGGGGGGATGTATCTGCAAAAGACCACCTTAACAAGTTTTGGTGCAAATGCATCAAACATGACATTTCCGATTTAAAAGTTTTATGCACATTGTTCGCTTTTACTTTTAGGGGTCGGATTAAACATTGGTTTGAGTCTTTTCCAGCATATCACATTTTTTATTGGTTTCAATTGTTAGATGAATTTTTAGATGCTTTTGAAATCTATGATTACAATCAATTATGTGAATAATTTCAGACTTTGCTAATCAATGGCGATTCATCTTCAAAAGGATTTTCGATAAGAATCCATCATGCTCTTTGTAAATTTAATCTTGACGACATGTCATTTGTATTAAATCTCCTCTATGATGCTTGCATCCAGTCATATTCAATCGCAAATGATGAAGCAATTACAAATACTATCACTCAATTGCAAGAAGAATTGTCTTCATGGGACGAGAGGGATCCATCCGAAAATGTTGAACAAGTAAGGGAGGTAGAATCTATTGAAAATGTTCTTACTAAAAATCAAATTGGTTTTTCCTTTGAATCATTGTATACTCAGTCCTCGAACATCGTGGAAGAATATTTGATGTTGGGTCAAAGTGAATGTCCTTATTCTTCTAACTCTATATCTAATCAATACTTAAATTCAGTTATTGAAGAACACTTAGGTGATGAGAATGATCTTAAGAATTCTAACATTCCTATGAAACTAATTAGAGATGTAGATTTGCAATTGGAAGAAGAAACCTTAAACCCTCATCTACAAATCATACCTTATCCACAAGAAAGATTAGATGGTTGTCGTGAAAGTTTTGAATTATCTATCATACATGAGACAAATTTAGATGATCATATTATGTTGAATAATTTATCACCAAAACAGAGTGAAAGTTTGAAGGAAAATGAAGAGGAATGTCTTGAGAATACCATTGTTAAATATCATAGCTCAAGATATTCTTTTCATGTGCTTATTTCTGATTCCTTTTACTCTTTATATCCCATTCTCTTCTTAGATTCTAGTGGACTTGATACTTTACCCACAGTATCTTACTCTTTGCCATCACAATAAAATCTTTTCGATGTGCCAAAATTTGGTGAAATTAATTCCAAACATAACATTTATGAAGTTGGATATGATGCTCTTTCAATTTCGTCACTCGCATGGAAAAATGACATGTTGCAAGATGATTTTACATGATTTATTGTTGAAAAAGACAATGCACTCATCCTTATGGAGATCGAATATTCTACATTGCATAATCGTTATTTGATTAGTTCGAATTTCAATGTTTATGCGTCACATTTTGAAATGATCAATATCATCAAATAAATAATTCAAACCAATAATCTAATTGATGTCATGAATCCTCTTATGATGTGTTCCCCATTGATATATCCATTTCTTCAAAATCATAGTTTGTATCCTAATTTTTATGACAGGATGTTAGAATGGCTTGAAGATTCGTATATAAAAAATCTTCATAATAAAGATAAAGTTGTGCTTGCTTTGTTTTTACCTAAATATCTAGGAAGCAAGCATAACATGATTCTCTTAGATCCTTCATGTGAAGAAATTGATGAACACTTTGAGAATTGTCAGGAGGATGGGGCACTTTGACCTTGGTTGATGGTTATGTCAGGTTCCTATAATAATGACAAGTTTTCCAAACTTACATACACTCTTCCATGCCATTATGACCCATATCATGACAAGATTGCAGAATGGTTGGGGGATTCGTACATCAAGAAGTTTCAAAATAATGGTAAGGTCATGCTTGTTTTGTTTTTAAAAGAATATATAGGAGGTAAGCATGACATATTTCTTTTTCATCTACAAATACTACATTCTTTTATTCCGATTTTCAATTTTCTATGCCGTGCAAGATTGAAGATGCTCTTGTGGCTGCACTGGAAATACGATTTTACTTAGGGTTTTGATCTATTTAGTATTTTAGAGTAAGTTTCCTTTAGTTTTATTTATCAATATTTCTTTGTGTAATAATGCAGTTATGAACACAAGTGGGTACATCAAGAGAACCATAATATGAATGTTGTCAGGGAAGTCCACTTTAAATCTTTTTCTCTCTGCTTTTCATTGAATATTTATTTTTGAAAACATAGTATCATCATGAAAAATTTAAATGGAAAGTAAAGAGATAAGTAAATTTGAACTATCAATTCAACCTTGGCCTAATGTTCCATGAGTAGGACCGCACTCATCTTAATAAGGAGTTTGTATTTTCTTTTAGTCTCTTTTATTTTGAATAATAATGCTTGGTCAAAGTAGCATCGCATGCATCACTATATTAAGAAAAGAACTTGCTCGCACATGATATTTTATATGATTTAGTTCTTCCTTTATTTTACACTGAGATGCTAGTGGATCCAAAAGCTCTAGTTTATCTTTGGCCAAAATCATTTCTTGAAAAGTTTTCTTTTGCTGTTTTGATTTTGTGTACTTCTGATTTTGAATCCCATTAATAAAATTTGATTTGATTTGTTGTGTGTTTTTTGTTTTCTTTGATTGATTTGAATGAGTTTCCTTCTTATCTATCTTTTTGAATCAATATATTTCTAATCAAAGAGCTGTTGTCGAAGGAAGCATTTATTTTAAGACTTGTTTTTTTAAAGCAAATTGAAATAAGTTTAAAGAGGTCCTGATATTAAGATATAGATCGAAAAATTGATTTTTAAGTCAATTGTCACTTTCATTTTGTCCTCAAATTGTCTTTGACAGAGTATTACACCAGGGATGTGGTTTAAATATTTGAGAATTATGATAATCTTTAAACTTTTTATGCCATCCATATTCTTAAGGAATCACTTTTAAGTGCTTCCCCATTCTATAGATGATTTCTTAAATGAAATCTAAAATCTCTAAACCATGACAAAACTTCCAGTTTTGAAAGCAAATAAATAACATGATCAACTATTCACCTGTATTGCAATTAACCTCCAGTATCACCCCACTCTCTTTGTCATCAAGAAATCTATGATTGTATTATTACTTAAAAGTGGCATAAGAGGGTTGAAAGAACTTATGTGTGGGAAGTGTGTGTAAACCCATTGGGGTATTGAACAGGCTCGCTGGCAGCAGGTAAATGCACACATGATACCAAGACAACTTCGTCAGGGTACTGAACAGACCTACTGGCAACGAAGCAATGTTGGGTCGAGAGGTAGCAGGTATATGTTTTTAAATTAACTTTTATGTAAGTATACATCATGTGGATACAACTATTGGATGGGATTAAAGCATTTGAGTGGGTTAAATGACATTCCCGTCGAGGCTATGGATGCCTGCTGGCAGTAGTGGCTCTGTCAACATTATTGAAGTTCTTTTATAAACATTGTGACTCTTTGATTAAGGCATTATTTCAGGTCATAATCTTCTGCAAAGAAATCTCTATTGTCTAGTTATAACATTGAGCTTATCCTAATATTATATGGTCTCAGAGTGAATTTATTTCAAGGAGCTTAAATCCTTTTATTAGTCTTATTCTTTTCTTCCTGAGATGAAATCTTACCAGATCATAGATATCTACCTCACCCTGTAAGTTGCCATTTGTTGGACCCCAACGAATCCCCCTAAATGTTTACAAAATTTAAAGGGCCTCCATTAGAATCTTGATAATTATAATGAGCTACAAAATCAACCTTTTCAAATAGTTCCATACCTTGGCTTGCTTTGAGACAAACTTAAGACATTCACTATAGTATGAGACATTCATTACAAGAGTATATGTCAAAATTTAGAAACGAGCATAGAAATCTCAATTTAAACAAAAACRTTAATTTTTATCAACTGTTTACTTTCGTTTAAATTATGATTATGTGTTCTTTCTTTTGCTCATTAGCAAGTTTGACTATTTTGAATAATGGGTTCAATAATTCATCAAATAATATCTTGGTTGGTTTCTCATTTTCATGAAATCATTTGGTGATATTAATTAATTAAATTCTTTTTTCATTTTGCATCTCATTTCAAAATAATAATAATAAAAGAATTATCTATCACTTGTAAACAATCAAAATTAATATTTTTCTCTTCTCCATTAACTTGAAGCTTCTAGAATTTTAAGATCATATTTGAAAGCACATTATAAACAATGTTTGTTTATAAGTTATAGTTAGTTTAAATTCATTTTTTATTTTTCTAGATTTGTTTTATTCACAATTTTTAGGTTATTAATTTATGTTTCTTTTTGTTTCACAGGTTTCTATTATCAAATATTTGATACGGATCTGATCATGGCTTGATTTTATTATCCAAATACGTTCAAGATGATTGATCCAAAAATAATTTTGGATTGCTACAAATAATTTTATGAGCAACAACAGATAAAATTTGGAAATGCGTCAAGATCAGACAGACGATTTTGTAGAACTGATTGCAGCCAAACCATGAGGAATTTGAAGAAACGGTTGAAAACCTAGAACCAAAATCAACCTATTTACCTTTTGCTTAGAGATTTTCCCAAAAACATGCACGATTTGAGAGATATTGATGTCTTTTTACGAGGCAAATTTCAATTGGTGAAAATTAATAGTGATGCCCAGACTATTCATTCATTGTATAAATATATGAGAAAGTTCAGAGCCATGGAGATCCAAGAATTGGAGAGGGGGATTTTAATCCTTTCTCTTTTGTATATTATTTCTTTTGTAAACTTTCATTCTTTTCAAATGGAGTAATGGATGGTTGGAATCTTTGGGAGAATGGACGAGTATTTTCAAAGAAGAATATGGAATTCCAGGTTGCTTAATGGATTTTGTCCTATGAGTAAAATGGTTTTATTTTCATTATAATATCTTCATAGTCTTTTAATAATTGATTATGCATTGATTTAAATTAGCTTTAGTCTTTTTTATCAATACATAATTAATTGCTATCATTTATGTATTAATTAATTTTTTTCCATCTTTAAGAGTCTATTATCCCCAAAATTATTCTAGGACTACAGTATAGGCATGTGATTTTGAGAAAGAATATGGGAAAACAATTCATATTTGGCTTTAGAACTGTGTGATGCTTATTCTATTTCGTTCTTTCATTACTGTTATATTATGAGAATATTATTATGGTTGATTTTAGCTTTAGCTTGTCATCATATGGTGTTTTCATACTGTTAAATGTTATATGTTCTCCATAATTTCTTATTCCATTTTTTTATGTGTGATCAATTGATAATTTGATTATTGTGGGATTTATTTCTAATGTTAAATAATGGATAATATCAATACTCAAAATTGAGTTTTCTTTCGTTCTTAAATATTGATTATCTTAAGGTCACACGATTTTTTAGTTGTCTTCCTGTTGTTATTAATTTACTCCAATATCAAATACTTCTTTGAATGTATTCTAGAAGTGCTAGTATTTTTCTGTTATAGGTTTCCCTTAACAATAGTACAGGTAGGAGCTGATACACCATAGAAAGATAATACCAGTTTTGTTGATCAACAACAGGTTATTATGTGTGTTATTGATGCAGGAGCATCCGCACCTCGTCGTGCGCGCCTGCACGGGAAGATGGAAAAGACTTCAAAGGGAGACGTCAGGGTCACGGTCGTGACTATTTTGAGGAGCGCCGCCGATTGAATAAAAGAATCCATATTTAGGCGTACTTATGTATCAATTGGGACCTGGAGCAGATGAGCTCTCGTCCTTGTACAGCAGGAACACTTATTAGATTTTAATGATGAAAGATTAGATTGGATACAGGTAGATAGAGTCATTAAGTGTAGATTAGACAATTTAGCTTTTGAGAGGGAAAACCGAATATAGGCACCCTCCTTTTCTGTATTATCATTATTATGAGCAAGAGATCTGAGATAAGAGTGAGC
>ML777273.1:669668-680879 GCA_009831015.1 Picea engelmannii
GCGAGACTCCGATTCTTTCCCCAGGCAAGTTATAAAGGGGGAAGCGTGTGTGAGAGAGACTGTGGGTTGCGAAACCCCGAAAGGGGGAGGAAGAGTGTCGACTCTTCGGGCCGCGGATTTGTGAAGGTCCTGGTGGGGCGACCATGCTCGCGAGGGGCAGGGTGACGTCAGTTATTTAGTTAAGTTGTTTATGAATGAAACAATGATTACATTAATTAGCTTTGACTGTTTTGTGTCATTGTTTCAATCGTATTCATTTAGTATTTATTCGTTTAATATATTTAAAAAAAAAAGACAAAAAGAAGTGTTGTTCATATTTGATTCAGAAACTTTATCAAACAATCATTTTCGCAAGATTTCATGCAAATCTTGTAAACTATATATAAATTGTTCATAATCATTTGTATATTCACATTCTTAGATAAATATTTGTAATTATTGTGTCGACTGTTAGAATCTTTTCTTTAGTTAGTTTATTTTATTTTTGTATCTTTAGGACCCTAGTTGGCTAACGGAGCCATTAAACCCGTCAGAATAGGTTACACCAAACGACTTGGGTTACTTAGACAACCCTGGACTGGATCTATTCTTCTAGTTGACAGCATGTCAAATTTGCCCGTGAACAGACTCACATAACTTTATGACTTCCGCATTCAGGGAATCGGTCATTTAACACCTTTTTACTGCCAGAGTGTGTCAATGCCAAATTTTACTGTAGTGTATATCCAATGGTCTGGAAGGATTTAGAAGATCCTTAGATCTACAGATCGTGTTACTTCACGACTGAAAAGTTGGTCATGGTTTAACGATAAGGTGGATTCCATGATAAAAGATAAGAAACTGTCAGTTGTCGATCAAACTCTCTGGTAATCGTGTCAGCAGGTTGTCTTTGGAAGGATTATAGTGTTGTGAATTTATAACATCTCGGAGCTTCGGATCTCTGAATTCTTGAAGCTCAGAAGGCTTAGTTCCCTTTGAGTGTAGTGCAGGGTTCCAAGACCCTGGTCATATGGAACTTTGAAAAGCTCCAGAAGCTACACTCTTAAATATTATCTGAGATTTGGTTAAGTCCATGGAATTGATCCCAAGGTCAATGCTTACTCTATCCTTCCACTATACCTGATCTAACAGTTGAGAGAGATCCTGAAGGATCCCTAGATCAATCACTTGCATTGGTTCACGATTTCTACCTTTGGGGATTCCGACCGTTCCAAACTCTTTCATGCACTGAGTGGGTCAATGTTGAATGAACTTAACTCACATCTGACGGTCAGAAAGGGTCCAGAAGGATACTTAGAACTACGACTCGCGTTACTTCGCGACTTCACGTCCCTTACATGTATTAACTCATTTAAGTCCCAAAGGTTTACCTACTGGAAAGGTCAGAAAGCAAAAGTGACTACTTGTTGTTGGTTAAAGGTACTACTTACCCTATCCTTTCACTATACTCGATCTAATGGTTGATCAGGGTCCCAAACGATCCTTAGATATATGACCCATGTCAATTCGCGACTTCAACATTCGAGGATTTCTGACCGTGTAACACCTTTTCTGTCCTCGAGTGAGTCAATTCCAAATTTGACTGTGGCCTATATCAAATGGTTAGGAAGGATTCTAATGATTCTTAGATATACGACTCACGTTACTTCACAACTTTGACATTCAAGGATTCTGGTTGTTTAACACCTTTTTACTCCTAGAGTGGGTCAATGTCGAATTTGACCGTAGTGTATATCCAATGGTTGGGAATAATTATGAACATCCTTATATATATGGATAACGTTACTTCACGACTTCGACATTCAAAGATTCTATTCGTTTAACACCTTTTTACTCCTGGAGTGGATCAAGACCGAATTTTCCTGTATTGTATATCCAATGGTTAAGAAGGATTCTAAATATCCTTATATCTATGACTCGTGTTACTTCACGATTGAAAAACTAGTTAGGGTTTAATGAAAAGGAAGATTCCACGATAGAAGATAAGAAATCGCCAACTGTCGGTCAAACTCTTTGGTAATCCTTTCAATAGGTTTCCTTTGATAGGATTAGAGTGTTGTGAAGTTATAAATTCCTGAAGATCTGGACCTATGAAGTCCAGAAGCTCAGAAGGATTATCTCCTTTTAAGTGTAATGCAGGGTTCCAGGACCCTGGTTATATGGAACTTTGACAAGCCCCAAAAGGCTACACTCTTAAATCTTATCCGATATTTGGTTAAGTCTGTGGACTCGAGCCCGAGGTCACTTGGACAAGAAAAATTGTCTAGCTCCCTTTCACAACTGATAAAATATAGACAAGCACAACAACATGGTGGAAAAGGCTCACTAGACAACACTTAATGTATTCAAACCAATGATACATATTTATAGTACAATGGCTGATGCCACGTCATAGAGATATTTTCTCTAGATCCTAAAATCATGCATGATGATTAGGCTAGGCAATATTAACTAACTCATTAGTCATCACTTGAGGATATATTACTAATATCCTAAATTAATAATACAAATTTAGGTGATTATTGAGAAGCATTTTGGGGTCTGACTTGCATTGCTCATCCCATTTCATCATTATGATCCATTCCACATAGTTTGGCTTTAGTTTCATTGCATTTTGATGATTTCCATGATTTTGAGTATTTTGAGCTATAAGTTAATTAAATTCACTTAAGAGGTCATTTTGGGCACATTACTTGGAGGAACCTCTCATTGTAATAGCTTATTTGAATCAGGAGGAGCAACACTACAGGATGGGATGGTGAGAAGTGACTTTCAGTGGCTAGGGAAGCCACAAGGAGGGATAAGATTATTTTCAAAGGTAAAAAGGTTAATTAATTAATTAAAGTGATTTATTTAATTAATTAATTATTAATAAAATGAAAATCCTCCATGGAAAATCCCTCATATGAACTACCATGTGCCACTGATGCTCTCCAACAGTAACCTGCCATCAATGCATGCATGTCATCACTGCGCCTGCTGGCTTCCATGATCATATCCTCACTGACTCTCAACTGTGTTTCTAGGTGGTGTGACTCTTGATCACAGTCATGCTGAGGTGCCACCTCATACTCCTCACTACTAGTGTTAGTCCTGCTAGTGTCCACTTTGGGAAATCATTACATTGCAGAGGTTTATAATGACTAGAGTAGCTAGATGGATGTTATAGTGAGTACAGGGATTATTGAGAGGCATTTTGGGGTCCGTCTTGCATCACTAATCCTATTTCATCATTATGGTCCATTCCACACAGGCTAGCTTCGGTTTCATTGCATTTCGACGATTTCCATGATTTTGAGTATTTTGAGCTATAAGTTAATTAAATTCACTAAAGAGGTCATTTTGGGAACATTTAGTGGTATCAGAGCTTAGATTCCTGCCAGCCAATGGGAATTAGCACATGCATACAGAGCCATAGAGGGGTCTTCCATAAGGAGATATGGATGAGATATGCTTTGAGATAACATACTTGGAGATAAAATATTCCAGCCTTAGCAAGGAAACTAGGGATCAAATAACCTTTCCACAATATGTAGCCTTAAGAAATCCCATTTGGAGTGAAGAGGATGTTTTACACAAGATAATCATAGCAGAGGAAAGGAGAGCAGTAGAAGCTATATGGTCGGAAGAATAGAGGAACCCCACACCCATTAGGAGCATGTAGCTTTGCTACAGTTTCAAGGTGCTTTGGGAACCAGATCATAGGTGTAGGGGTAAGGATTAGAAACACATTATTAAGGCACACTATGACAGTGATGATGAGGTGTGTGAGGATGGAGTGATAGATGCTGATTTGGGGCAGTTTGATGATGATAGTGACTCTTGCACAAAGGCTAGTGATAGTGACTCTTGCAATGATGTTGATGATACTAGCACGCTTAACGAGGATGGTGACCCTTGTGTAGTGGATAGACAGTCGGAGGAACAGGATGACAACACCTACATTTCAACAGACATATAACATGGTTTTGATGACCCTACACCTCAGTAGAGTGGAGACACTAGTGGTGGTTTGCACGTGTCAGCACCTATATCTAATGAGCTCCCTATGAAGGATGTGACACATTTGTCCTGCTTTCAGGAACCTACGATAGCCACATCACATGAGTATACCAGTAATGTAAGATATGATGGAGGAACCTTGTGTGAGGGATGTGTTGGCAAATGTTTAACAGGTAGCGTATGCTTGTCATTGATGGCAAGTACAACAATGAAGATGGCAGGATCAGAGTGTGCATCGATGTAAAAATAGGAACAACGTAAGCTCAGGACGAATTAGCGCAAAGTCGAATGCAGTGCGTAGGTGTGCACCAGGGATGAGGTTAACTTGTGACTAAATCTCAAGGGAGATAGCGTACTTAGGATCACAGGCGGATCAAAGGTCGAGGCCTTTGACACTTAGAAATTCTTCCAAGTAAGAAGGATGTGTAATCTTGGAGGAGAAGCGTCGGTGATCGTTGGATCCCATCCTGAATTCAAGATGACCGTCAGATCTCAATGTAGACAAGAGGAGCATGCAGATATGGAGGATAGATCTCGGGCGTTAGATCTGAGCGCAGGGTCCGACCACCGTTGGATCGAGGAGAACCTGCACGTTCTTTAAAGTGCAAGGAGTAGAGGGTTCACAAAATCCTGAAAGAAGGAGGACTGTCCATCTTCAAGCAGGACACATGGGGATAGATCGTCAGTTCGCTGACTGGAGAGTCAAAGGAACGATGTTCCCTAATCTCTCGAAATCACAATATCTGAAATCGCGATCTAATCTCAGCTGTCAAATTAAGTTTGAATCTGGACTGTTGATTCCAGTCCATATTGGAGTTTCGAGGATCAAGTGTTGGAGATGTCAAAGAATATTGACATCAAGAATCCCAATATCGTGATATGAAAAATCGTGACATAATTGCAACCGTCAGATCAAGATGTGATTTGGACCATTGATACGACTCCATTACGGAGTTTTGTGGATCGGGACTTTGAAGTGACAAAAACACAGAACGACAAGAGTGTCGAAATTGCAATGTGTGAAATCCCGACTGAATCTGAACCGTCGGATCAAGATGTGATCTAGACCATCAACCCGACTCACATCAACAGACCACATCATCTAGAAACACGTGGCACAACCAGGTAATGACAAGTGTCAGACTGATTCACCATTTTAGGCACATGTAAGTCACGAATCAGAGTGACACGTGGAAGTATTCAACATGTGTCAATCCATGTGTGATGTCAACAGATTTACACCACTCGGGAGATGGACAGATGTCATAGGATGAGGAGGGGCTAAAGGGAATGAGATTTGTCGCACGTTCAGGTGGAGAATGATACAAAAGGCGAGACATCAGGAGTGGGGTCCTTCATCAATACCCCACCATTCTGGGACCCCCCCCCGTATTAAAGGCAGAAAGGCAAGGAGGGTTTGGAATTGCTTGAGCACCGTTGATATGGGCACTCTAATCCTGGCCGCTCGAGAGATGCACACCTAATTCCGAACTCCCCCCATCCTCTTAAAGATAGAATGGTAGGGGGGCTCTGGAATCCAATCCCGACCGTAGATCTGCGAGCACAGATTCAGGCCGTCCAGATTTGCTTTCTACATATCCAATGGTGCAGATGAATTTGAACAAGATCGAAGGGCAACTGTATCACAACATAGTATAAATTCCAGAAACCACTGATGGTTTCAGCCAGAGGACTCGAAGACACTTGGGGATGATTGAAAGAGAAGGTGAAGAGCCTTTGAGAACCTTCAAGAGGGATGAAGATGTTCGTGGAGGCGATTAATAGTTGGATGGGCATTGAGGCCTGTATTTGAAACATAGAAAGTGAGCTCGACTTTCACAGAGAAGATGAAGAGTCTCAACTGCCAAAGAGAAAAATGAATCTCTGCATAACACTTAGTGATGATAGACACAGGGGTTGAACTGCCAAAGAAGTTGAAGAGTCGTGATGATGATCACACAAAGCACTTAAGATGTGGAGGAGATTGGCGCGGTATGAGCATGCAAAGGAATGGCGAATATTGCATGCACAAGATGCACATAAGCTATACATACACGGTATAGAGAAGAGAAGTGGGGTTGTTGTTGTTGGAGTTGCTATGGTTGTTGTTGTCATGGTGGAGGATTCAGGTGTGAGAAAGGAGGCAGAGCAAAGGAGTAGAGATGCATGGTAGAGGAAGGTTGCATCAAAGGGATATGGTGCAGAGAGTATAAAAGGATGAAGAACAAAAAGTGCAAATAGCGTGCAGAAGACACTGATGCAGACAGGGCAGGGCAGCGTAACAGAACAACAACAAGGATGGTAAGCCATTGAATTATTTTGTATTGCTGTAGAGTTTCAGTAACAAAGAATTTATTATTCAGGGTGGTTGGGAGTTGCTAGGGAGGACTGGTGTCCTCAAAGGTTCTAGTGGGTGCTTGAACACAGGGAGTTGGTGCTTCCTTCTAGTTGGTGCTAGAGAAACCAGGGAGTTGGTGCTAGAGAAACCAGGGAGTTGGTGCTTCCTTCTAGTTGGTGCTGGAGAAACCAAGGGGTTGGTGCTTCCTTCTAGTGGGTGCTAGAGAAAATAGAGAGTCGGTGCTCTCAGCAAGTTGCAGCTTGCAAAAACAGAGGTTGTAGCCTCACAATGAGTTGGTGCTCATATGTATGATAATGTAAAGAATGTAGATAATACTTATCATATAAAGAAAAGGAGGTTTTTACCCTGTATGGGTTTCCTCGGGAACTATCTGTCTCTGTCTTTCTCATATATGTGACTGATGTTGAATGTGCCTTTGTTTACTTCACTGCATTATTGTGATCATCATTGAGTGCCTTGTAAAGATTTTAAAAGAAGCATAATTGTTTAAGCACGGTAACAACTGATTCACCCCCCCCTCTCAGTTGTCCAACAATTGGTATCAGAGTCGGCCGATTTTATCTAAGGGTAGATCCTAGAGCTTAAAAATGTCAAGCCATGAAGGAAATTCAACCAATAAGGCCCCTCTGTTCAATGGAACAAACTTTGCCTTCTGGAAAGTTAGAATGAGAACCTACATAATGGCATTAGGTGCAAATGACTGGGATGTGGTAGATACTGGGTATGTAAAGCCAGTTGTGCTATCTAATAAAGATGAAAAACTAGAATTTAGCTTCAACGCTAAGGCTATGAAAGCTATCTTGAGTGGGCTTGCAGAAGCAGAATTCGTAAAAGTTATGCACCTTGAAACTGCCAAAGAAATGTGGGACAAACTCATTAGCAGTTATGAGGGTAATGAGAAGGTAAAGGATGCAAAGATTCAAACCTACAAAATACAGTTTGAACAGCTGAAGATGAAGGAAGATGAAACTATTGGAAAATACTTTCTGAGAATAGAAGAAATGGTAAATGCAATGAAGGCACTTGGTGAAACAATTGGGGAACCTTCTTTAGTTCAGAAAATCTTGAGGTCTCTCCCAGATAGGTTCAGCCCGAAGGTCTCTTCTATAGAAGAACTTAATGATCTAAAAACCTTGCACTTTGATCAACTTCTAGGAACATTGACTGCATATGAAATGAGAATAGTTAAAGATAAACCCACCTCCAGAAAAGCATCATTTAAAGCAGACAAGAATGAGGATTCTGAGCCCGATGAAATTGAAGCAAAATTTGTGAAGAGATTGAAGAAGGGATTAGGAAAATACAAAGGTAAACTACCTTTCAAATGCTTTAACTGTGGAAGGATAGGTCATTTTTCAAATAAATGTCCACACAAGAAACATGATCATAACTATGAAGATGAAGAGAAGCACAAATCCAGGAGATTTGATAAAAAGAAAAGTTTATGTGTAAACAATGATGACTCCTCAGAAGACACCGATAGTGACTCTTCCTATGAAGATAAGGTAAGTGACTTCATTCTTATGTCCAAAGAGAAGTATGATAATAAAAGAACAGTCAGTGATGAGAATGATGAAGAAGCTATGGTTGACATGGAAGGAGAATTGATTAGTGCATTGGAAGAGATTGATAGACTAAGAATCAAGAACAAAAAGCAAAGACAATTGCTGATACAGTTCGAGAAAGACAGTCAAGAACCTAGTGAAGACCTTGTCCTACTAAAAGTAGAATTGGAAGAGGCAAAGAAAATCGAAGAGATTTTGAAACAATAGCTATCAGAAAATAAAACAAGATGTGAATCATTAGAAAAAGAAGTAGTGAAAACAAGGAAAGAAATGGAGAAATTTCAAGCCTTGTATAATCAGAATCTGTCAAGTATCAAAGCCTCGGAAGGACTAGCCACCATTCTGAATCAGCAAAGGAATCCAAAGATGAAAACTGGTTTGGGTTATGAAGAGGGATCAAGTAGTGGGAAGCCAGGAAATGAAGAACCCATCAAGTTTGTCAAAAGTACAACCAATGACAACAACAAACCTGCAGAAACAAAGGAAGACAATTAGCCACCCAGGACGAGTAAATAAAAAGGTGCTAGGATTGAATCTGTAGAATGAAGAAACAATGATCTCTCTACTGGAAGAAGTCATCAACAAGAAAGAAATCGATTTTCTCAAAGACGCCAACCATTTTCCAGGTACAAAGAATTTTTCTATGGCTATTGTTTCTACTGTTCTAACTTTGGTCACAAAGCTGTAAATTGTTCTTTAAGACGTAGACATGAGCAATTAAGATTTCAAAGGAATAAATACTTCCCACAACAAATAATGATACCGTCAAGTAATAATCCTTCACGGACTCCAAATTGCCAAATTAAGTCTGGACACATACAACTAAGGAGGCTAGGAAATAATCAACAGTCAATAAGTAGGCAACATTGCAGCAATAAGTTTGACTTATTGATTAATGAGGTTGAATGATACACCTGTCATAACTTTGGACATAAATCTATTGAGTGTCGGTTAAGGAACTATGAACCAGATTCGAAATCCCCTGCTGAAAATGTCAAGTTNTGTGGATTAGTATTGTCTGCTCAAAGAAAAATGAACCCTTGGTATATAGATAGTGGATGCTCCAAACACATGATGGGAGACAAAGGCAATTTCCTATCTCTAAGTGAAAGCAAATCAGGAAGTGTAACCTTTGGAAATGATGCTCCAGGGAAAATAAAAGGCAAAGGGATGGTGAGCTTAAGTAATGGAAAAGGAAAAGCCCAAGATGTTCTACTTGTGGATGGGCTGAAACATAACCTGCTCAATGTAAGTCAAATGTGTGACAGAGGATGAGAGGTTTTGTTCACGTCCAAGGAATGCAAGATAAATTCTGTAAACTCGGGACAAGTGGTGGACAAAGGCACAAGGACATAAAATAATGTATATGTGCTGAAAGAAAATAGAGAAGAATATCATCTAACAAAACATGATGAAAGCTTGTTATGGCATAGGAGACTTGGACATCTAAACTTTGACCACTTAATCAAACTCAAAAACCTTGAGGCAGTAAAAGATCTTCTGAGAATATCAAAGCCCCAAGATTCAGTGTGTAAACCCTGTCAAGTAGGGAAGTTAAACAGGACACAATTTAATTCCAAGAGCTTTACTTCAATAGAGAAACCACTCCAACTAGTTCATATGGATTTATGTGGACCATCAAGATAGGAAGGAATAGGGAAAGAAAACTACTTCATGCTGATTATCAATGATTACTCCATACTTACTTGGGTTTCCTTTCTCAAAGAAAAAACTGAAGCATTTGAGAAGTTTAAGATATTTAAGGATTTAACTGAGACTCAAACAGGGAAGAGGTTAAAGGTAGTAAGATCAGACAAGGGAGAAGAGTTTATGTCAAGAAACTTCAAGGAATTCTACGATGAGCATGGGATCAAGAGAGAATACACAATCCCAAGAACTCCACAACAAAATGGAGTAGTTGAGAGGAAAAGAAGAATAGTGCAGGAAATGGCCAGGTCAATGATGAATGAGAAGAACATTGGTCAAAGCTACTGGGTAGAAGAAATACACACAACAATCCATGTTCTTAACAAATCTCACCTCAGACCACAAAGTGACAACACACCTTATGAATTATGGTTTGGAAGACCTGCCTCAATCAAACACTTCAGAGTCTTTGGGAGTAAATGCTACATAAAGAATAATGATGGGAACCTCGAAAAATATGATGACAGGGAAGATGAAGGTATTTTCTTAGGGTATGCTACAAACAATAAAGGATACATAAGCTATAATAAGAGGTTGCATAAAATGGTTGACTGTATTGATGTAAAAATTGACGAAGGAATCCCAACAAGAGAGGTGTACAGTAATGAGTCTTCTACAGAAGACACAACTAAAGTTGAAGATGAACAAGTACAAGAATCAGAAAGTGAAGACTCTGAATTAGATGAAGACTCAGACACTCAGACAGACTCAAACCAGCAGTCAACTACAAATTCCTCCTCTAGAATCATTCAGAAGAATCATCCTGCAAGTCAGATAATTGGAGAAAAAGACAAAGGTGTACAACCCAGGAGAAAGCTAATCAAAACCACCGAACAATCTCATATAGCTCTCATTTCCATGATGGAACCCAAGAATTTTAATGAAGCCAACAAAGATGATCACTGGGTTAAAGCAATGAATGAAGAACTTGATCAGATTGAGAAAAACAATACATGGGAGATGGTTCAAAGACCCGAAGGCAAAAACATCATTGGCTCCAAATGGATCTTTAAGAATAAGTTGAATGAGAAAGGACAAGTTATCAGGAACAAAGCGAGGTTAGTATGTAAAGGCTATGCTCAGATAGAAGGACTAGATTTTGATGAAACATTTGCGCCTGTAGAAAGATTAGAAGCTATCAGAATGTTTCTTGCCTATGCTTGTCATAAAAGGTTTAAAGTCTACCAAATGGATGTCAAGTCAACATTTCTCAATGGAGATTTAAGCGAATAAGTCTATATGGAACAACCAGAAGGTTTCAAATTGTCTGATAACCCTGACTTAGTATGCAAGTTGAAGAAAGCTTTATATTGTTTAAAACAAACCCCTCGAGCCTGGTATCACAGACTGGATACGTATCTCAAAGACAAAGGGTTCAAGAGAGGAACAACTGAAAGAAATCTGTATATTAAGACAGAGGACAATGATTTGCTCGTCGTATTGGCCTATGTAGATGACATCATCTTTGGATGTAATAAGGATTCACTGGTACAATGGTTTTCTTCTGCCATGGAGTCTGAATTTGAAATGTCTATGATAGGAGAACTGTCCTTTTTCCTTGGTCTGCAAATTACTCAG
>ML777273.1:680929-697211 GCA_009831015.1 Picea engelmannii
AACTTGTGGGTACACCTATGGGAACTGGATGTAAACTAAGAAAGGATGATGATTCACCTGATGTTGATCAAAGCTCGTATCAATCAATGATAGGAAGCCTGTTGTACATCATAGCATCTCACCCAGACATAATGCATGCTGTAGGAATGGTAGGAAGATATCAGGCTGCACCTAAACATAGTCATTTGTAAGTTGTCAAAAGGATATTCAGGTACTTAAAAGAAACAATGACTTATGGTCTGTGGTATCCCAGAAATCAAAGTCTTCAGTTGACTGCTTATTCAGATGCAGATTGGGAAAACTGTGTTGATGAGAGAAAAAGCACCAGTGGAGGAGCATTCTTCTTGGGTGACTCCCTAGTAGCCTGGCTTAGTAAAAATCAAGGTTACATTTATTTATCAACCACAGAGGCAGAGTACATTGTTGCTGCTACCTATTGCACACAGGTATTATGGATGATTCAGACACTTGCAGACTTAGAGGTAAAATAAACTACACCGATCCCAATTCATTGTGATAACACTAGTGCCATCAGTGTGTCTAAAAATCCTATCCTCCACTCCAAGACAAAACATATTCCCATAAAATATCATTTTCTGAGAGAGCAGGTCACCAATCAGATTGTTCAGGTCCATTACATTCCCACTACAGAACAAATCGCAGACATCTTTACTAAACCCCTAGCCAAGACACCGTTTGAATATCTCAGACAGAAGTTGGGTGTCATTTCGTATCACACCCAATGAGTCCATCTTGTTAGGGGGAGTTGTGTATTGTTTGAATATCTAATGCCTCCTAAAAATACGACAATAGCTCAGGGGGAGCATGTCTCTTCTTTGACATTGATGTCAAAGGGGGAGAAAAGAATTTGGGTGCCTTAGTTGCCATCAATGCCAAAGGGGGATATTGTTGGCAAATGTTTAACAAGTAGCGTATGCTTGTCATTGATGGAAAGTACAAAAGTGAAGATGGAAGGATCAAAGTGTGCATCGATGGAAAAACAGGAACAACGTAAGCTCAGGAGGAATTAGCGTAGAGTCGAATGCAGTGCGTAGGTGTGCACCAGGGGTGAGGTTGACTCATGACTAAAGCTCAAGGGAGATAGTGTACTTAGGATCATAGGCAGATCAAAGGTCAAGGCCTTTGACACTTAGAAATTCTTCCAAGTAAGAAGGATGTGTAAGCTTGGAGGAGAAGCGTCGATGATCATTGGATCCCATCCTGAATTCCCGATGACCGTCAGATCTCAATGTAGACAAGAGGAGCGCACATATATGGAGGATAGATCTCGGGCGTTAGATCCGAGTGCAGGGTCTGACCACCGTTGGATCGAGGAGAACCTACATGTTCTTTAAAGTGAAAGGAGTAGAGGGCTCACAAAATCCTGAAAGAAGGAGGACCATCCATCTTCAGGCAGGACACGTGGGGATAGATTGTCAGTTCGCTGACTGGAGAGTCAAAGGAACGATGTTCCCTAATCTCTCGAAATCACGATATCTGAAATCACGATCTAATATCAGCCATTAAATTAAGGTTGAATCTGGACTGTTGATTCCAGCCCATATCGGAGTTTCGAGGATCGAGTGTTGGAGATGTCAAAGAATATTGACATCAAGAATCCCGATATCGCGATATGCAAAATCGCGACGTAATTGCAACCGTCAGATCAAGATGTGATTTGGACCGTTGATACGACTCCATTACAGAGTTTCATGGATCGGGATTTTGAAGTGACAAAAACACAGAACGACAAGAGTGTCGAAATCACGATGTGTGAAATCCTGACTGAATCTGAACCTTCAGATCAATATGTGATCTAGACCATCGACTCGACTCACGTCAGCATACCACGTCAGCTAGGAACACGTGGCACTACCAGGTAATGATAAGTGTCATACTGATTCAACATTTCAGGCACATGCAAGTCACGAATCAGAGTGACACGTGGAAGTATTCAACACATGTCAATCCACGTGTGATGTCAACAGATTTACACCACTTGAGAGATGGACAGATGTCAGAGGACGAGGAGGGGATAAAGGGAATGAGCCTTGTCGCACGGTCAGGTGGAGAATGATACAAAAGGTGACATGTCAGGAGTGGGGTCCTTTGTCAATACCCCACCATTCTGGACCCACCCCCCCGTATTAAATGCAGAAAGGCAAGGAGGGTCCGGAATCGCTTGAGTGTCATTGATCTGGGCACTCTAATCCTGGCCGCTCGAGAGATGCACGCCCAATTCCAGACCCCCCCCCCTCCGCTTAAATATAGAATGGCAGGGGGGCTCCAGAATCCAATCCCGACCGTAGATCTGGGAGCACATATTCGGGCGGTCCAGATTTGCTCGCTGCATATCCAACAGTGCAGATGAATTTGAACAAGATCGGAGGGCAACTATAGAAAAACATAGTATAACTGCTAGAAACCACTGATGGTTTCAGCCAGAGGACTCGAAGAAACTTGGGGATGATTCACAGAGAAGGTGAAGAGCCTCTGAGAATATTCAAGAGGGATGAAGATGTTCGTGGAGGTGATTAACAGCTGGATGGGCATTGAGGCCTGTAATTGAAATAGAGAAAGTGAGCTCGACTTTCACAGAGAAGACAAAGAGTCTCAACTACCAGAGAGAAAAAGGAATCTCGGCATAACACCTAGTGATGATAGACACAGGGGTTGAACTACTAGAGAACTTGAAGAGTCGTGATGATGATCACACAGAGCACTTAAGATGTGGAGGAGATTGGTGCGGTATGAGCATGCAAAGGAATGGTGAATATTGCATGCACAAGATGCACATAAGCTATACATACACAGTACAGAGAAGAGAAGTGGGGCTGTTGCTGTTGGAGTTGCTATGGTTGTTGTTGTCATGGTGGAGGATTCAGGTGTGAGCAAGGAGGCAGAGCACAGGAGTAGAGATGCGTGGTAGAGGAAGGTTGCATCAAAGGGATATGGTGTAGAGAGTATAAAAGGATGAAGAATAGAAAGTGCAAATAGCGTGCAAAAGACACTGATGCAAACAGGGCAGGGCAGCGTAACAGAACAACAACAGGGCTGGTAAGCCATCGAATTATTTTATATCGCTGTAGAGTTTTAGTAACAAAGAATTTATTATTCAGGGTGGTTGGGAGGTGCTAGGGAGGACTGGTGTCCTCAAAGGTTCTAGTGGGTGCTTGAACACAGGGAGTTGGTGCTTCCTTATAGTTGTTGCTAGAGAAACCAAGGAGTTGGTGCTTCCTTCTAGTTTGTGCTAGAGAAACCAGGGAGTTGGTGCTTCCTTCTAGTTGGTGCTAGAGAAACCAGGGGGTTGGTGCTTCCTTCTAGTGGGTGCTAGACAAAATAGAGAGTCGGTGCTCTCAGAAAGTTGCATCTTGCAAAAACATAGGTTGTAGCCTCACAATGAGTTGGTGCTCATATGTATGATAATGTAAAGAATGTAGATAATACTTATCATATAAAGAAAAGGAGGTTTTTACCCTGTATGGGTTTCCTCGGGAACTATCTGTCTCTGTCTTTCTCATATATGTGACTGATGTTGAATGTGCATTTGTTTATTTCACTGCTTTATTGTGATCATCATTAAGTGCCTTGTAAAGATTTTAAAATAAGAATATTTGTTTAAGCACGGTAACAACTGATTCACCCCCCCCCTCTTAGTTGTCCAAAAGGATGCACACCACAGACATGCAGATCCATTGATCCAGGAGGAGGTACAAGACGTACATACAGTTGACCTTACACATATAGATCAACATTAGGAGATTGAGTCATAGCTTTTGGAGACTCCATTAGTTGAGCATATTGTAGAGACTGACAGGTTGATGGAGCACTTACTTCTAGGATCAGCCTGGAGTGATGAGTATGCACTCCTTATTATTCGAGATGACCATAGCACGTGTCTAGACACATTTATATGGGATCCAGGCGTGGATGATAGTAGCAGGGTGAGTGAACAGGAGGATACAACTTCTCATACAAGATATCATGTGATTCATAGAGAGATAACATCTAGTGATGGGATGCAGTGGCATATAGGAGGACCCAACAACACAATAGACAGTGGGCAGTTCAACACGTTATCTTATGCAGAGAGTGTTTTGGGGGATTCTAGAGTTGACACTGGCAGGACTGACAGTAGCAGTGAGGAGTAAGAGGCGACACCTCATCATGACTGTGATCAGGAGTCACACCACTTAGCAACATAGTTGAGAGTCACTGAGGATATGATCATGGCAGCTACCAAGCATAGTGATGACATGCATGAATTTATGGCAGGTTACTGGGGGATATCATCAGTGGCACATGGTAGTTCAGATGAGGTATTTTCCATGGAGGATTTTCATACTCTCCGGGAGAGGGTATCTGTGATGAGGGCTGACTACCGACAGTTGTTGACTGAAAGGGATTACCTATTGCAGATTGGTGAGATGTATCATGAGGCTCTGAGGGAGCAGGAGTTAGAGGTGGAAAAACTTACTCAAGAGTTGAAGAGCACTCGAGTATTCTTGAGAGGCACACAAACAAACCTTCAAGAATCAAAGTCTAGGTTAGATGAGCATCTTGAGGAGATTTATCAGAGATCCACTTCATCTGTCTTAGTGGACACTCAGATATATCATTCAGTCATGTTGCTAGGAGATGTTGGTGTTCTAGTAGAGGAGCACCAGTGGAGGGAGGATACTTCCATTTGTGTTCCGAGAGGGGTTGACCTCCAGGAAGAGGTTGATCCAGTAGTATGCCCAGGATGTATGATGCAACATGAGACTACAGGAGATGACATGAGTATGCCAGAGCATATCGTTAGGAGTGATAGTTCACAGAGACATGTCATGATACGCAGTTAGTTTCAGACGGATGTATTGTATTGCAAGGAGGATACCCACTTAGGGGAGTATGCAGATGTTACTCATTTGCAATGACACATAGTTATGAGATCTCACCTTCATCATTTCAATAGTTGCATGGGAGATGAGAGAGGGAGATTGGTTGACCAACAGTTGGAGGAGTTACTTCCAGTTGTTCCTGATGATTGGGATTTAGTGATGACTACAGGTGAGTAGTTTCATGGGTACCGGTAGATGTGATTTCGGTCGAATTTTTAGGATTGCTCAAGGAAGGTGGTATTTTTTAGTCCTACGGTCAGTTACATATGTCTTTGTTATCCTTTCCCAACACTTTTATGATGGACAACAACATGAGGAGAGATAGGTCAAGGATGAGGACATGGGGAGTGGCTAGGATGAGACCAACTGACATGAGTATCTTTATGGCATCCAATCAGATAGAGGTGGATCATCATAGGAAACTAGTTGAGACTTGATGTGTGATGGTGAGCATCATAGGCCAGGTGATAGCAGATGAGCACATAGGGTGTATGACAATGATCAAGTTCACGTAGGAGTAGTTAGAGGAGATTGTAAGTGATAAAGTTCCAAGTTTTCCATGGGATTTGGGTGTTCATTTGGCTAGTAGGATGTTTTACTACAGGGTGACCTAGGTTGCGCCAGGGAGCCACATATGCCACCATGGGTTGGTTTGGAGTGGGCCTACAAGAATTTTTCTGATGGAGCGAGGTAATTTTTCACTCTTGATCATCGTGATCATACATGGAGATGGTTAGACAGGTACTACTTTCATCGAGATGTCTTTACAGATGAAGTTTCTGGACAACAGGTCCAACTGTCACAGACACTTCAGTTTGAGTATCCAGGAGTGGAGGATCCAATATATAGATATGGAGTAGTCAGTCATGGTCAGAGTAGTACAGGTCCAATATGGTGATGTTTGACATAGGTTATCATGGAACCCATGGATTTCAGGATTAAGAATTTCACTAACTGACAGAGGTGAGTGGACTTTTGCAGGGGAAAGTTGTTCTGACTTTCCATTGAGCTTCAGTGTTGAGGAGAGCACATCACTTTGGGGTGTCTCATGGAGGTCTAGCAGTACCTCATTCCAACATCAGCATGGGCAGTTGATGGAGGCCATGTTGATCCTAGTAGTATATTGGAGGATGGACTCAATCAGGGATGAGGCCATGAATCATGACTAGGAGTTTCATAGAGTTGATATATTTGGGGACTATGCTTCACAGGATATTGCAGTTCACTTCCTGATATGGGATCCAAGGGGTGGAGTGTATGATTGTTCATCTTTGGATGGGTCCTATCTTTGGATAATATTTGATTGTTCATCTTTGTATGGCTCACAAGATCTCCTTAGTGAAACAAGAATGTACCTTTTAGGGAAAAATTAGGCATAAAAAGAGGGACCTATGAAACAAAAAAAATAAAATGGGTCGTTGTGGGGGGTGAGCCACAATAGAGAGCAATGAAGCCAGTGAGTGCATTCAATGAAATGACCAGTTCAAATTCTGGTGTATCATATGGAAGAATGAGAGAAGGTGTCTTAGGTAGTTCTACCCCAAGAGAAGCTTCGACCTCTTCATCAACAATATCCTCATAGATGGCCATAAACTACTTTTGTACCTTACACTTTTCCCCATAATTTTTTTTTCATCACAATTATAAAAAACACCCTTGAGTTGGCATTCAACCATTTCTGCCTGGGTTAATTTTTGGATCTTGAGAGGGGTGGGATGAGGGGAAGGATTGGGATGGAGAGGGTGCATAGGGAAATAAGGTTTGCGATGTTGGGAAAAAACAACCTGTTATGCTTCCTTGGAATGTTGAGTAGCTTCGAACCAAGTCTGCGAGCGAGTCATGAGGACTTGGGCTCAAATTTCATGCTTGAGGCCACTGATAAAGCATTCTGAGAAAATATTATCAGACATGCCCTCTGTTCAGAAAGCTAATTTCTCAAATGTAGCAATAAATTATTCCATGGTACTTGATTGTTTCAATTTGGTCAAACGATCCAGGGAGTGTGTGTTAGTGTCAAAGAATTCATAACGTTTAGCCACAAATTGTGTCCAAGACACATATACTTGGCATAATTTTCGACACCATTGCCACCATTTCCAACATTCATGATCCAAATAGAAGGCATCGTAATGAATTTTGGCCAAGTCATCAGTGATGCTATGCAAGGAGAAGTAATGTTTTATTTGAGTGACCCAACCAGTGGGATCTGACCCATAAAATTTGTTCACCTCCACTCATGGAAGACACAGATCATGATGAAAAGAGTTGGAATGAAACTATTGGGCTCTAGAGGAAGTTGTACCTTCAAGGTTATAAGGTTGGTTAGAGGAGGAATGGATTCTAGGAATTGGCAGTTTTTCCAGGACCTTGGCAGCAAATAAGTCAAGTTGAGAATCAAGGTGGGATGCAAGCTAGCTGGAAAGTTGGGAATTGATGTCTTTCTTCAGTTCCTCTTTCATGTAGTCCATTTTGGAATTTATGTGGGTAGATATGTGGTTTTCAAGGTCTTGGTTGTGAGTGTTGGCCATGGTGAGGGGAAAAAACATGAAGAGGTGGGAAAGAAAGGTGTTTGAAAAGGGTGGGTGGGTCCATGGAAAAACAAGGCTGAAAAATGTTAGGTATCAGTGTGATCAGGATGAAAAGATAAGTCCAATGGAATATATCCCAAGTAGAGGTGTCAGGAAGGGGGTTAGGACCATAAGAAAAAAAGGTTAAAAAATGATAGGTATCACTGCGATCAGGATGCAAAGAGGAGTGCAATGGGATAGGTCTCAAATAAAGGTGCAGGAAGGCCCCAATTTTTTTTTACTCCTACAGAGTTATACTCTGATTTGAATAATATTGCAGTGTCAAAATTCCAAAATTCTTAATAGGAAAAAAGATGTAGTGATTTCACAACTAGAATGTTGGAAGCAAGGTTGCACAACACAAAAAAAATTGTTTGTTTCTTATTTCTTCAGTTTTCATCCCAAGGTTTAGGATTTTCTTAGGGTTTCTACAGACAATGGTTTTCCTTGTGTTATAGATCTCTGATATACATGTGGGGTCAAACAATAGTACTCAACCCAATATCTCAAGGCACCACCTAAGGAGGCTAGATTGTACCCTTAGTCGTACTACTTGATTACCCATGCACTAGAGAGTATCTTCTCGAGTGTTGTTCTCAGTGGCACTATAATAGTCAGGAGGCCAATCAATTTATATATGGAAGAATTTAGAAGTTATATTCCAATCCATATACAAATGTTGTTTGATGCACTACCAATCGAAGGGGTACCAATAGGGGTTACGAGAGTGGCCAAGAATGTGTGCTTAAGAACCATTTGCAGTTACTGCATGTATGCTTCCCCGAATGTGGATTTATGCGTTGAATGAAATATCTATGTATTTTTAAGACGTCGGAACATGTATCTACCTTGAAACAATAACCCACAATTCCTTCCAAGGAAATTTCTTTGATACCACTTGTAAGGTACCAGATCTATAATAATAGTAGAAAACAAAAATTCTATAGAGAATAACAGTGGAACAACACAATATATGAAACCACAACACCAAAATAATACCTTTATTGATAGGAAATAATGTTCACTTGTCTCTTCGAGGGGGAAACCTCCAATAGAGAAATGCTCTATTACAATAATTCTAAAGAAAAAACTTCTCATGTCTCCTACTCTTATTTATACTAATTCTTTCTTCTAAAGATCATTCTAGAGGAAGATCCTTCTAGAAGCGAAAACTCCTATTAGGTCTTCTTACATTGACTTATTCCAATTTATTAAATAGGACTTATTAACCAATGTTGACCTTTATTACATGGAAATATATTATTCTATCTACATGAGGGAATAGGGAGGTTATGTCCCTAACAAATTCTCATGGTTGTTATAGCTATATGCATGCATATTTTTCCATTTTATGAATAGAAAATATTCTGCTTAATATATATATATATATATATATATATATATACAAGTTAAAAAAAAGAGAATTGGGATTTATACATTTTAATTTTAGTGTTCATATTATTATCTCAATGTAATATAATATTAAATACAATTAATGGTATTATAATATTTTTTTTTTAAGTAAAAAAGAGGGAAGTTCCTGCTATATTAGTTGGCAAAAAATACAACTGTTCCTGGACTGCCATCTGTTTCGCCACCTAAATAGAAACTGAAACAACGTCAACCCTTTTCCAAAATAGACTAATTTACCAACAATATTGCCCATAGGAAACCAAGACCGATGGAGATTCATTGTCTTAACTATGCCTATTGTCTTACAGAAATTAACTATAATCATACACAGAGATATAAAAAGTAAGGCCAGAGTCTTAAGCAACACCATGATAGTTACCCGGTGGCGTCTAAGGTGGAATCTGCATCTTGAACATTTTCCTTAGCTGGCATGACGAAAAACTGCGTGCAAGTTGGGCATCTTGGTCCCGATGGCGCATTGGAGTATGCATCATAGAGCATGTCCAGATGTTGAGCCATGAGGGTGCAACGATGGACTTGGTTCGCCATATGTCCCCGCAAATCAAAAAGCAAGTCAAGGTGGTCCTGGTGGAGGAGAGGTGGTGGGACACACCATTGATTCTACATGGAAGAGATGAGAGGTGGCATGAAGACTGTGCCACCCTCCCTAGTTGTGTCACCCTGATTCATTTCTATAGGCTCTCTTGAAGCTACTTATCTATGATGCTCTGTGTCTTCTACCCTACCATCACCCTCACTCCTTTCACTATCATCCAAGGTGGCTCCAACTTCTAGGACTGTAGCTAGAGAGGCCATTTCTCCTGGTATCTCCTCCTCAATGAAGCAAGTGAAGAATTCTTCCTGTTCTTTCTCATTCTCATCGGCATGTTGTTTTTTGGTGATAGGCATGGAAGATTCCACTCAAAAGTCACTTGGTGGCACCTAATTGTTAGGCACCTTGAAGAGAAGATTCTTTGGAGGGACCTCAATTGGCTCCTCTGGGATAATTTCTTCAACGTATGCCATTGGTGGCTCCGAGATAGCTTCTGTAACCGATGACCTAGGAGGATTTCTGAGATCAATCCTTTTGTGCATTATTTGGGTCCAAGCAATGGAGAGTGCCCATTCCATACTTTTTATCCACCTCCATCGGGAAGCAAAGGCGTACCAGGCTGAGCCACGGTGTGGATTCCATCGTTCACATGGCATCGAGGTGAAGAAGCAGGTAAAGGCTGTGTAGAGGGTGTAATGGTCACTGCTCCAAAGATTCTGATTGTAGAGCTGGTGCAGGATGAGACAGAAATGGAAGCAGGCATGGCTCAAGCACATCAAGAGAAGGAGGGTCTATGGGACATCCAGCGCCATTAAGTCTTCCTCGTAAATGAGCTGCAGAACTGGACTTCTCGCATGAGGGGTGAATCCTTTTTCAGGTGGTTGATAGTTGGATCCATCTCCCATCCTTAATGCTGAGGGGTTGGGAGTCAGACGACCTCAGTTATGGCCAGGTTTGGCTCCACTCCATGTGTCTTCGGTGGTCTGTGTGGCACCCCATTCGAGGAATGGGATTATAATATTACCTTATGTTAATCCAATATTAAGATAATGGATATTATGATAGAGTAGCATTATTATAATATTAAGTGATATGTAAACTATCATGCATATTCTTTCATCACAACAAATCTAATAAAATACTAAAATCTTTACTGTGAATGTTAATTTCCTTCTTATTTCAGATTATTTAATTACTGGTTTTCTACTAAAAAGTATGAAATAGATTAAATGTGGAAAATAGAAAACATAAATAAATATCACACGCCATTCACAAATAAACAAAAGATATAACCTAGAAAACCCAATAGAGGAGAAAAATCGGCTAGAAGGTGAGGTTTCTTTGCTATATTTTCTTCAAATGCAAGTACAAAGAAAGAGGCACTCTCTATGGAGCCACCTTTGACATTGTGGCATGTATGTATGCTAAAAAATCTATCCTTCTCTATTATTCTCTTAAAATAGCACTCCTAGGTTTTCTACTACTATGGAACAAATACAATGATAAATAATGGAACCCCTTCTCCTCCTAGCAGCCTGATATTTAACATCATCCAATAGCCATCTATGGGTTGTTTTTTTACTTCCACAACCCTCAATTGTGATAATTTTTTGGACCTTCTAGAATATTTTTGAAAGTCCATACATGGATAACCCCATATGTGTGAGTAATGGGGGTTGACATGGCATCCACCTGTACCATGGTGGTCAACAGAGTAGGTCAACTTGTGAGAGACATAACTTTTCATACAAGCTTCGATTGACATAATTTTTGCACCGTTGGAAAGGTCTTGATGTCAGAATAGCATCAAGTGGTTCTAGCTAAAGATAAGAAATTTTTGACCCAAAAAATCATCGTTTGATGCCTCAAAATGGATTCGAAAGGTTTCAAACCCCAATTTTCCAAACTAGGACCTATCATTAAAATGACCTTGCATGTTGATTCCTCCAATTTTTTACACTTTGAAAGCATTGAGATAGATGAAAAATAATATAAATATCGCATCCACATCACTAAGGGAATTAATTTGAAAATTAGGTTAATAGATTTAATCTGTGTTAAGAGGTTATTGGGTTCATAGTAATTAATCAATATTATGATTAAAATCACATAAATAAATCTTAAAATTTATAAAAATTTAAAATGTTATGAAAGGTCAAGGGGGATTTGATGCATGTTAAAGAAATAGGTTAAAGTAATTGGAGAGTACCCTACAGTGTTATCATCACTATCAAATCAAGAGAATTTGTTGGATACAAATGAATTTACCAAGCTTAGATGATTTTGACCCCTGAACTGTAGCCACTTTTCCTTAAGTGAGTAACTTTTGTTTACAAAAAAGTATAAATAAAACTTATGCCTAAACCTATGTGTGTATGTATAATTTTGAGTAGAACCTTGAATTCCCTAACCTTTTCTAATAAAAAAATTGGTTTTGATGCAGAATCAGTTGTTCAGTATGGTTAGGAATCGAGGAAACCGAGGTTAGGGAATGCCATCACAAGGACCATCAACATTGGCACCACCACCACCATCAATCGAGCTAGCTCTCCTATTGTTCTCTTTGGAGGCTATCAATGAGATGTTAAGAGGATTTTATTCGATATATGTGTAAGTGGAGCCCCCTCCATATGGAGTGGGTAGCCTAGAAGGGTTGAGGGACTTAGAATGAAGACCTCCATCAAAGGAAATTACTAGAGAACTTTAGAAAATCAAGCTCCCATATTTTTCTGGGGGTTGTGCAAGGGAATGTGCAGAGGCATGGTTAGAAGGAATGATAAGAAGTTTCATGTTGAGGGATTATGCTTCCACATCAAATGCCAAGATAGAAATATTTCAACTTAAGGACTGTGCCTTAAACTAGTGGGGTAACGTGGAAAGACAGTTGGAACTCACTCCATACACCATCTCTTGGAAATTTTTTGAGGAATGCTTTTGGAGAAAATGTTGTCCTGCTTACTATGAGGAACATCAGATAGGATCATTTCATGCTCTAATTTAGGGAAACCAAACAATGGAGGAATATGAGATTAGGTCCATGGAGATGTTCAAGTACATCTCATACATGGACACCAATCAACAACACATGGATCGTTTTGTGTACAGGTTGGATCCTAATATAAGGGACATAGTCCATATATGGAAACCATGATCAGTTTTTGAAGTAGTTGAAAGGGATTGTTACGTAGAATATCATATGAATTTAAAAGGAGGCATGAGATAGACTATTCCACAACAACTAGCATTCATGGGGAAGGCCCCTCATACCTTCTCAAGGGGAGGAAGTTCTAGAATACATCCTTACGAAAATAGAGTTTAACTCATAATGGTTGCAACAAGTGTTTCAATGGAAGTGAGTGTATCATCCCAAGCATCATTAATGACTCATGCAATTCCACAACATTCATGGGGAGATGTTAGTAGGGGAAGGGGTTCCATGGGTAGGAACTAATTTCATAGGCTTCCATAGATAAATTTGTAGATTCCATCTTGCATTATTTTTTGGTGGTGTGGGGGACCTCATTAATAGTGTGACTTCCCACAGTCACAATATTTACCTATGAATAGAGAATGAAATTCTCTGATGGGAAGGGAAATCACTAACCACCAGATTTATGCAGTGGTTAATAACTTCTAGAGAGAACATCAATCCAATGTGGTGGAGTTTTTAGGTATGCTAAATCATGTCAAGGTGAAAATTATATTTGATTATGGTGCTATATATCATTTCATTTCAACATATGCATTAAAACAATGTTGGTCGATAGACTACGAGCATGATGAATTTAAACAAGTTGATATGCCTTTGGTGGAAAATCAAGTGGTAGGACATAGTGTTTAAGAATTCTTTGTAGAACTGGGAGTGTGTACTACAAGGTTAAAAGTGTATGTCACTACCCTAGGGATGTATAATCTTATAATTGGTATGGATTGGATAGAAGCTCATCATGCTTTGGTAGATTGTTTTGCGAAGAGGTTTCTTTGTGTAGACGATGAAGGAAGGTCAGTTGAGATCCATGGTATAAGGAGGAAAGTGTCTCTACATTTAATATCAAAAATTAAAGTTAATGTTGCATGAGGAAATGGTTTTGATTGTACATAGTGGAAGTAGTAAATGAGAGGAAGGGATCCTCTCTAGATCAATATCTAGTTTTGTCATAATTCAAGGATGTTTTTCTGAAAGAATTTCTAGGCTCCTAAGAGGGAGATTGATTTTGTAATTGAGCTAAAACATAGCATGTAGTCAATTTCCAAGACACTGTATAGGATGATGGATCCATAAATTTGTGAATTGCAGATGCAGTTGAAGGAACCACAAGAATTGGGGCTTATAAGGTCCATTTCTTCACCTTGGGGTGCACCTATAATATTTTTTAAGATTAAGGATGGTTCCTTACGATTGTGTATATATTACAAGGACTTGAATTGAGCCACAATGAAGAACAGGTACCCAATACTATTGATATATGATCTGTTTGATCAGATGAAAGGAGTAGCAATTATGAGAGTGTATAACATTGTCTATGGTTTGGGAATACGTTATGTTGGCATGCAGTGGGAGGACTTGAGGTTAATCATCAATATACCAACAAAACCGTTAGACACTGACCCTTTCGACATCACCTGCAAGAAAGTGAAGTCTCACCTGAGGCATCTAGAGGGGCTATACAAACCAAGGTTCTATAGTGATGAGGGGAAGTGAGGCATTCAATGTGTCTTTACTGTGTGCATCGTTTAATCATTTAACAATTACTTATCATGCAACATATCATGTGTATGACATTACTCTACTTGAAATTCATTTGTTTATCAGTTACGTCAGTGTGCGACATTACAACAACATATATGAATAACACATTCATGATACTAAGCTTTCATCATCACTTCACAATATTAGTAGCATATTCATAACACTAAACATTCTATGTTATCCATAGCATACACAAAACATCACATAATGAAACAAGTTTTAACGTGGTTCACCCCAATCTGGGCTACGTCCACAACACATAACTTCTTATATTATTCATTTATATTCTCCTTACAGTTGCGCTCTGCACTTACAAAAAGATGCAATAGTAACCATTATTCAAATCTGCCTAGCCCTTTTGTTGCAATGCGATCCTCACTCCTCAGTCATACCTCAAAGCTTCTTCCAAGACTCAACTAACTCTAAAGACCTTCACACCCAAAACACTCACTCCTCATTCATCAACTACTAAAAACTAATTCTACCCAAAAATGCATTACAATTTATATTTTTACACTAGAGCTAATCCCATTACAATGTGAACAAAATGTTCCAATATCCAAACTACTTTATGCCTTTTGCACATTGATTCCTGAAAATGCTTCAAATGCTCTATGTGCATGTTGCCCCTTAGCTAAAATTTCATCCTATCTATTTCTACATGATTCCCAAGAATTATCAAAAATGCCTATCCAACATGCCCCTAACACTCACCTGTGGCTTGTCCCGAGCTACTCATGCCTTCTTCCAATTCTCCATGAACTTCAAAATGTCTCTTTTGTTGTCGTGGCCTTCTCCTTTACCTCTATCTCCTTCTGCAAAATTGTGTTGATTGTTTCAGGAGTAATCCGAGCCTACATCTTCTCAACACTTTCTTCAACTTCATGTTTGGATATACCTTGAGTGGTTGTTAAGGCTGTTGTCACCCTATATGATTCATATTGTAGGACCTCGATCTTTTGTGTGTGAGGTTGTTTCTCCTCCCTTAGCTGATGCATTTCTCAATACAACTTATTGTTCTCGTCCATTTCCATTATCACCTCTGCTGGTGGTAATGTACCCAATATTGCTTTGAACTTCTGCACCTTTTCCAGCACAACCTGGATCTTCTAGTTGATCTCCCGTTTCTCCCTATCTTCAGCTAATTACTTCCAAAAACCCATGGTTTCTGCATAGTGTTGATCACATTCTACCTCTAGGTTCTTTATGCTCTCCACAATTGTGGTCACTGTTTGTTTCCTTTTCTCCCTTTCTTCTAGTGGATTACTCAGTGTCATGCACAATTCTAATTCAATTATACATGCCCAGAAGCCTTGAATAGATTCACTTATCTTTGTTGCTTCTTCATTAACTAGGGCCTCCATCTCTATCTGAGCCTCTAGGATTTCTTTGTATACCTTCTTGAATTCCTGTTGCATCCTTTTGATCCTCTACGTAGCCTCATCCCACTCCTACTTGACTTTTCTATAATCCATCTCCAAGGCTACATTCTCTATTGTAACCTTAACCAACTCGCTAGATGCATTTTTTGCATGCAAGTTCATCTCTTGTGTCACGATCGTCTACAATTCTTCCAATACATCTGTCGATAGTTGATATAAGACTAAGTCAATGTGACCTAGTTCCCTTGTTTGTTCCCACATCTCTATTGTGGGGAACTCTACCTTCCCTGTCAACATAGTTACCAACTTAACGAGAACACTCCAGAGTTCTCATTTTTTCAGCGTTTCTATTTTTACCCCTAAATCCAAAAGTCGTGCTACTGGTAGCACCCTTTTTTTTAATATGGTTAAAATTCATACCCATTCAGACCCATTGCATTGACAATTGATGTCACTGTCGACAAAAACCTTAAAATTGACACTTGAATTGAAAATCGATGCTACTGGTAGAACCAAGTTTTTTTTCGGAGTCAAAATTATAACTTAATTGAAATTGTGGCTTCGACAACAAGTACCATCATCGATAAACAACTCAAAATTGGCTCCCAAATCATTGCTTAAAAAATATTTTAATAATTTTTAAAAAAATTTACCCTAAAAAAATAAAGAAATTAGAAAACAAAAATGTAAGAGTTACCATTTTAAAAAGTAAAAAAAAACAACAATTCTTGTAA
>ML777273.1:716759-751307 GCA_009831015.1 Picea engelmannii
CCTGTGCTTCCTTTAGTCTCTGCCTAATCTGAATCACCTGTTCCTCCATTTCTTGAATCAATTCTGGCCCAACTGTTACTCGGTCTTCTAGTCTATCCCAACTCAATGGCATTCTGCATGGCCTCCCATACAAAGCTTCATAGCGTGGCATTCCAATGGAACTATGATAACTGTTATTGTAGGAAAACTCTACTAAAGGTAGGTACTTCTCCCACTAGGTTTGATTATCCATTACATACATCCTAAGCATGTCTTCCATGACTTGATTTACTCTCTCAGTTTTCCCATCTGTTTCAGGATGATAAGCTATGCTTAAGTTCAATTGAGTCCCCAACGCTGACTGTAAACTTGTCCAAAACCTAGAAGTGAATCTGGAGTCCCTATCTGAAATGATATTCTTAGGTATCCCATGCAAATGGATAACCTCGCTTACAAACACACGTGCCACATCAGTGACATCGTAAGTGTCTCTAACCGGAATAAAATGAGCACTCTTGGTTAACTTATCCACTATCACAAGAATGTCATTGTGTCTATGGGATGTGAGCGACAACCCCACAACAAAATCCATAGAGATGACTTTCGATTTGGACATAGGAACATCATGTGGTTGTAGGAGGCCTGCCGGGTGATGGTGGTCGGCTTTCACTTGTTGACACTCTAGGCATTTGGAGATGAAATGGACTACATCGTGCTTCATGCCTACCCAAAAGAAGAGCTTCCTCATATCTACGTACATCTTCTTCACACCCAGATGTGCACAATAAAGTGCTCTATGGGCTTCCTTCAGTATGATGCTTCGAATATCCCCATTCTTAGGGATGTAAATCCTTCCTTGATATCTTAACAATCCATCTATTTCCAGACTATATCCTTCATACTTTTGGTCTAACTGCCTCTCACTCTGGAGGTTTGAAGTAACCTTTAAATACCAATTGTCTCCTGGGAGTTGTGTCAACACATGTTTCTTCAGATTGAACTTTAAGGTTACCAAGGAGAAGATACGTGGTCTCCTACTCAAGGCATCTGCGACCACATTTTCCTTTCCCTTGATGTACGAAATACCAAAATCGTACTCACTCATAAACTCACTCCATCACCTTTGCCTGGAATTCAGATCTCTTTGAGTGAAGAGATGTTTTAAACTCTGATGGTCCATTTTGAGCTCAAAGTTTCACCCCACAAGATAGTGCCTCCAAAGTTTCAGAGATAGCATTACAAATGCCAACTCTAAATCATGAGTCACGTATAACTCTTTGTGTTTCTTCAAATTCCTTGACGCATAGGCTATCACTCCTCCATCCTGCATTAGCACGGCCCCCAACCCTTTCTTCGAGGCATCCGTGTAGACTTTGAAGTCCTTTTCCATATCCGACACTTGTAGAATTGGCGCACTAGTTAGTAACCTCTTAAGCTCAATGAATGCACTATCACATTCTTCTATCCATTCATACCTGACCCCCTTGCATTGCAAAGTGGTGATGGGTTTCTCTATTTTTGAGAATCCTTCTACAAATCTCCGGTAATAACCTGCTAGCCCCATGAATCTTCTCACCTCATGGGCATTTTTCAGCACTGGCCACTCCATAATGGCCTTTACCTTTTCTAGGTCCACAGAGATTCCTTCGTCAAAAATGATATGACCTAAATAGTGGATCTCTTTCTGGAAGAAGGAACACTTCGACAACTTCCCATACAATTTGTTCTCTCTAAGGCAGGACAACACTATTCAGAAGTTTTCCTCATGTTCTCTTTCATTCTTGGAATAGATGAGGATGTCATCTAAAAAGACTTGTACAAAACGGTATAAGTACTTCCGAAATACACCATTCATGAGGCTCATGAATACTGTTGGCGCATTGGTCAATCCGAAAGGTACTACAACAAACTCGTAATGTCCAAATCGAGTTCGAAAGGCAATTTTTTGGATATCACCTTCCTTAATCCTTAACTGATGATACCCTGATCGCCAATCAATCTTTGAGAATACCGTTGAACCTTTCATCTGATTGAAGAGGTCATCTATTCACGGCATCAGGTACCTATTTTTCACTGTAGCATGGTTCAAGTCCCTGTAGTCTACACACAGTCGTAAGGATCCATCCTTCTTCTTTACAAAAATTACTGGTGCGCCCCAAGGTGAGACACTGGGCCTTATTAGCCCTAATTCCAGTAACTCTTTCAACTGCATTTGCAATTCACAAAGTTCTGGCGCTGTCATCCGATATGGAGTCTTGGAGATTGGTTCAGCACCAAGTTTTAGCTCAATAGTAAAATCAAGCTCCCTCTCAGGAGGTAACCCTGGTAAGTCGTTTGGAAAGACATCTTTAAATTCTGACAATACTGGGTACTGATCCAATGAGGGTCCCTTCCTTTCATTCACTGCTTCCACTACATAAAGTTGACACCCTTGCCTCAAGCATCGCTTAACCTTCATAGTTGATATAAATCATAACGACACTTTTCTCTATACACTTTGGATCTCTACTGGTCTTCCTTCATCATCAACACAAAGCACCCTCTTTGCGAAACAATATACCAAAGCTCGATGAGCTGCTAACCAATCCATTCAAATGATTAGGTCATATGCCCCAAGAGCAATGACTTATACCTTCAACCTGGTAGTACACACTCCCAGGTCTACTATACAATTATCAACACTAGGTCCTACTGCTTGTTTTTCCCCCGAAGCCATCTCGACTTATTTAAAGTCATCATGCTCGTAGGCTGCCAACCCACTCTTTTCTAATGCAGATGGTGAAATGAAACTATCTATCGCACCAGAATAAAACAAAATCTTGACATTGATATGATTTAGTGTACCTGATGACTCCACCACCGTGGATTGATGTTCAGTTTGGCGGTTATTAACTGCTGCGTAAATCTGGTGGCTGCTACTTTCTCTCCCCATCGGTGCCTTTCCTTATCTATGCACGAACCCTAATTATAACTCTAGGAAGTCGCGCTGGTAATGGGGTCCTCCACACCCCCAACAGGTAACATGAGATTAAACCTGTGCACTGTTATGTGACTGTCTCTGAAATGAGTTCCTTCCCCTGGAACCCCTACCCCTACTAGTTTTTCCCTCAGATGGTCGTGGACCTGTCTGCATCGTTGGTGATGAACAAAATGATGAACTCCCTGCTATTGAAATCCCTGCAGCTATTGTCCTTGGCGTGACTTTGTTACCATATGGCAGTGGCCTTGATCCCCCTCCCCTAGGAAATGTCCTCGGGGCCTTCCCTACAAATCCAGGACGATGCGAAAATGTCGGTCTTGTACCCCCGATTAAGTTCATGTGTTCTTCCACATAACGCACATTTTCCACTGCTTCCTCTACTGAAGATGGTTTCCACATCCGCACCATAGCTCTTATCTTAGAGTTTAATCCATAGATGAATCCCTCTGCCTATCGTTGGTCATTGTCCATATACGAAACATATTTGACCAGTTCCATAAATCTGATCTCATATTCTTCTACAGTTTTGTTTCCCTGTACTAAGGCATGAAATGCCTCTACCTGTTGTTCCTCGTAGTAAGCTGGTAAACATTTCCTTCGGCACCTCTCCTCGAAAAGTTCCCAAGATACTGTGTCTGGGGTAAGGTGTAGTTGTCTTTCCAGGTTGCCCCACCAGTTCAAGGCACTATCTCTTAACTGAAAAATGGCGATCTTTGCTTTGAGTTGGACGCATAATCCCTTAAGGAAAAACACCTTGTCATGCCTTCCAAACATGCTTCCGCGCGTTCACTGGCGTGACCCATGACAAAATCCGGAAGTTTGATCTTCTGCAATTCTCACGTGATGTCTTCAGGTGGAGGTCCTCCCCCTAAATCCCATGACTCTTCTAGATTACCCATTCCAGATGGTGGGGGTTCCACTTCTGTCCCTGCCGGTTGTCGCCCCTTTAAAGTCTCATTAATGGCTTCCAATGAGCGCAGTATGAGGGCTAGTTCGGATGATGGTGGTGGTGGTGCTAGCGGTGTTGGCGGTGCTTGCGACGATGCTCCCCTGCCTCAACTCCTTCGAGTCCTGACCATCCTGTATGATTTAACCTACATCACCCCAAAGTTGTCAGGGTGAGTTCAAGGACGTTTCAAATTGGTGCTACTTAAACTTAGAAACAGGGTTAGGCGTAAGTTTTCTTTACTTGTCTGTAAATATACATTGCACCATTAGGGATTGGCTAGGTTAGGGTTAGGATTAAGCATCTAAGCTTGATTTCTTCGCCCCTGTGAAAAAACTTATTGGTTCCCTTGCCTTGTAGCTATGCTAGCCTTGTGCCATACTCGCCACTTCCTATGCTTACTCTCCTAGTGCATATGCCACCTCCTTCCCGCTTGTCCTAGTCTAAGCCCTTTTAACTTTTCTCTTACAACTTGATTAAAGTGACTTTCGACCTTATGTTTATTAATTTACGCTGAAAGGCGTACACCTATTGACAATGGGCACAATTAATGATCTTTTAATCTTATTTAACCTTAAACCCTTATCTGATGGCTATGAATTGAAGATGCTGGCATATTATTAGTCATCCTCCAAAATCAATGGGTTAGATTTATTGTTCATAAATTTCTTTCATTTATCAAGGCATCCGTTAACATGTTTACTTTTTAACATTTAACTAATCACATTAAAAAAATTGTTGTAAGGATATATAATTACCATGTTTAAATGATTAAATAGGATTAAACCGTGGCATCTAAATAATTGTCCACAACTGCCAGCCACGTTTCGACGTTCACCAGTGCTATGTACCTTTCGGCGTTAACCAGCTGCTAGCCATGTTGCGACTGTGCTAGTTTATTAAAAACTAATAATCTAGACTAAACTTAATCCTAAGCTTCAATCTCCTTAATCAACACTTCAATTTATTCCCAAAAATTAATATTATTATTAGTATTAATTAATTAGTCACTAATTTACTTAATCCTTCCTATTAATTTAATTATTATTATTTTTATTTTTTTCTCCAAGGCACATAAATGGTGCGTTGGTGTTTAGTGTTTCCTTAAGTCTTAGGTAGTGGGTGGTGGTCAGGGGTTCAAAACCCATACACTCCATATCACCCCTCCTTTAATTTTATTTTTTATTTTTTATTTTATACAATCAGTTTAAATTAATTTATGTAATTTTAAATCCCTAATTCGAAATAAAACCTGCTTTCTTTAATTTACTTACTAATCACCTAGATAATCATTAATTCAATTAACCACTTCAATTAATTAATCTTCATAATTATTCTCATTTAATTGATTGATTAATTATCACTGGTAAATGTATTTAGATTTAAATACTATTGTTATTATATAATTAATTTTCTTTTAACCTAAATTGAACATTAATATTTTAATATTTAATGTTTAATCTAAATTAAGCATTAAATTTTATAATATTTAATATTTAATATAAATCAAACATTAATATTTTAATATTTAACCTAAGTTACACATAAAATAAGGAAGAAAAAAAATAAAATAATAAATGAATAAAAAAAAAACTAGAGTCGGGTAGTGGGTCCTCACATGAGGCCCACGTGCCCACTTATTCTTACAAAACCCTACACCTGCCAGCTCTTCGAACCCTACGCGTCCTTCCTTTGTCGCCTCCTTCTCATCCACCGAGACCTTCCTCGCATCATTCTTTCCTCACCACAGATCTTTCCTTTGCTCTGTTCAGAGGTTCCAAGAATCTCGCCCGCCATGGCTCACATCCTCACCATTGTTCTGAGCACTTTGCTAGCACTAGCCATTGTTGTATCTGCTGCCAGATCGTTTGAAGAAATGGAGTATATTGATATGGTCACTGACAAGATCCAGGACTTGGAGTCCAGTCTCTTTAAAATCTTGGGAACCAATCCCAAGTCTGTACAGTTTACAGAGTTTTCTCTCAGGTATGGCAAGAGGTACGATTCAGTCCCCCATATTGTGCACAAATTCAATGCTTTCGTGAAGAAGATGGAGATTCTCGATTCCAGCTCGTGCACCGTGTGAAACTGTGTATATAGGGAAGCTGAAAGTAAAGAGAAAAATGGGGAATGTGAAAAATGATGCGGTGGATTTTATTGTGCCATGGCCTTCCATTATATTCTACATTGCGTTCCTCAATCTGGGCAATTCATCCTCCTGGGAAATATGAAAATGGTGTTCTTCTCATCCTATTTCTCTCCTAAATATATTATTTTTTTTTTCAATGTGGATATCATATTCTGGATCATCAGCTTACTGTAAAAGAGCACTTGGTTGATAGATTTGTACTGGATTGTTTTGCCTGTGATGATGGCTTACTATTATGCCACTCATCCCTACTCTCATACAAATATATGGAGATTGAGGGTTGTGATATTTCTAAAATGTGTATGGAGCATTCATCTCACACACAGTTACTTCAAAAGGGAAGAATGGTAGTGGGGAGTGAGGGAGGACTGGAGATTCGCTGATCTACGAAAGCGTTATGCCAAGCATTGGTGGTGGATGTCATTTTTCGTTGTATATGTCTCTCAACAGGTACAATACTTTATTCCAATGTTTCACCTATGCCATCTATTATTGTTAATGTAATTCTACAACACCTAGCTGCTTCCCCACTCACATTACTGTAAATAGGCCATAGGTTAGCAGATCAATTGAAACCCCCTTCCCATCCTAGAAATATACACAAAGACTATATGCCCCAGTACAGTGTAACTATACCCAGGGAATAGTGTGAATACGATTTAAATTACATAGGAAACTCCTAATAAATGTATAATACCCAAGATCGATAAGAATAACCCTAAATCTGTCTATCTGGTATGGGAGTCGGGGCTAAAATTCACTATGGGAAAACAGGTGATTGATGCAGTTCTACACATAACAAAAGATTTCACAATTTGAAGTTTGCTTTGGGGTCTGGGCCCTGGTTGATATCATAGCATCCTCCCTCACTCTGGCATTAACATTGCTGAAAGGTGTCTGTATGCTTTGTAGACCCCTCTTGATATGTTGTTTTTGGTAATGCCTTCCTAAATAGGAAAATCACAGTTGCATATTTTTTTTTTTTGAGTATTTAGTTTCACATTAACACTGCTACTATGAAAATACCTATTCAACATGCAGACTGTGTATTAATTTACCCCTCCTATACACATATATGATCCAAAGGGGTGGCATTTAAGACACCTTTTGCATGCTGAATAGGCATTATAGAAATCATGGCCAAAATTCACTGCAGGCTATCAGGCACATGGGTGGTTTATGACTACAGAGCTCCTCTTCATTTTAGAAAGTTGTAATTACTTTGATATTGAATATAATTTAAAGAAAATCTAATTGGGGTCAAGTAATTGTAACAACCCTGGTTGTATGTTTTACTTTGGTAATTTGTTTTTACATTTTCAATTCGTATTGCATTTATTTTTTTTATATTTGTTTTGAAATTTTTGTGTTTGGTTTGCAGGTTAGATGTAGCTAGAGTTAGAGCTTGGAGTTTTGGCCCTTAGGCCCAGATTTCAAACAAAAGCTCTGATACCAATTGTAGGGGCTGAATAGATTTTACATCAAATAATTACATAAATTGTAACAGTATTGATTTCAGAAAATTCACTAATTTATTTTAATTGAGAAAAACAGTAAAATTCAAATATTCCTTATTTTGAGCATATTCGCATATAAATTTATCAACAAATAATAAAATTTTATAGAAAAATAAAACAAATACACATTTTAAATTACCTGGGTCTGATGCTAGTTCGCCTTGTTGCCTTGTTGTTTCCTTCTTGCTACCTGATGCACTGACCAACACTGCCCAAACCTACTATCCTCCCTGCCAACTAAGACAACTTCCTAACTCCAGGATATCATATGGATATCCTGGCCCCCGTGCCCAAAACCTCTAGCAAATCGGTGCCTGTACTGATCCAATCCGACTCCAAAACTCAACTCCCCCCCTCTGCAAATCTAGGAGAGCCCCATAAAACCATCCCCAATCTCCCGTAGAATGATCCCCTTCGTAAACCTCCTTCCCCTCCATATCCTTCCTTCAACGCCTCTTTCATTTACTTCCTTATCCACCCATTTATTACCTTATCCCCTCATAATTAATATCTTACCCCTTTTAATTAATATCTTATCCCTTTCCGTGTACGTAACTTTTTTTATTTTATTTAAACAATATAACTTATTATCCCTTTAAAATTTAATACCCAAGTTATTGAATATAATAGGTAGTTAATTAATTAATTAATTAATCAAATTGCAACCATTAATTAATTAATAATTATTTAATTAGTATCATTATACCAATCTTGTTTAATTAATACCATGTTAAGACAATTAATCCCCTAATTAATTTTTACTTAATAATCCTTAAACATTTTTTCAACTAAGGTTGTTACAGCATCCCCCTTTATTTTTGAAATTAATATTTGATCTTAGGAATAGAAACAATTATCTTTTATGAGGCCTTTATAAACCCATCATTTTGTAATCAAAGGCATCTTTGCCTAGGGCTTATTATGAACAATTTATACTCAAATTTAGACATAACAAATATTTAATTTATGCTTTAGTCATCTGTGAATGTTGTTATGATCTATAGTTTGTTTATCTTGGTAATTGAATGACCGCAGATAGCTTTCGTCTTCGCAGATTGTTTTGTTGTCAAGATAGTTTTTCTTCATGGTTCATGATTTTATGCTTCAGTTTTATCAAAACAATTGAATGATATTTCAATTCATATTATGAGGTTTACCTTAAATATGTTGATTGATTAAATGCAAGCTGTAACTGTAGGATTTATCTCATGTGTTATCGCTTGTAGTCTATTATATCACTGTAATTATCTTGCGTCCTGTTGTTTTATCCATTAAGTACACCAATCAATGCACAGTTTAGCTTTTGTACCAAATAGTGTGAAGATGCACAACAAATTTATCTCGTGGATGGACTGATGCATGATTTATGCAAACAGTTGGATGCATATTCCTCAAGTGATTAATAGATTAGTCTGTCCTTTTATTTCATTTGCTTGTTTATTATAGAAGTTTTTATATATAGTATAATTTTCATTATCTATATGTTTCTATTTAATTTAGTAGTTTAATATTTGATCTTGTGAATGCATATAAACAAGAAAAAAAACCAAAAACAAATAGTACTTTTGCTTTCTTTATTACTATCGTTAAAAGAACCGTTTTACATTCGATTTTTATGAGTTCAGATTAAAACTCGTGATTTATACATATTGTATATATGATAAATAGAACTACTATATAAATACTATTTAGATAAACTGTATATATATATATATATATATATATATATATAGATGTACATACATATTTCAGTGATTATTATTTAGTAATTTATTGCATTCCTTTTAGTTATTTTTCGCTTCCCTTAGGAATTTAGATTGGCCAACGGAGCCATTAAACCCGTCAGAGTGAGTCAATCCAAATGGCTTGGGTTAATTAGACAACCCTGGACCGGATTCACTCTTCCAATTGGCGAGCGGTCAATTTTACCCGTCTACAAGTGGCACTAGAAGGAGGGTCTGAATACTGTTAATGGAATGTGGAGGTCGCAAGAGTCCTCCCCCACCTACCCTCTCACCTATAGTGACAAGAATTCATTCTGATGACAACATTGTCCCTCAAACAACAACCACATCAAATGAAAATCCACAGATCACCATTGAACCACTAACTCCAAACCCCCCAGGGGATGACGTACAACAAATTGTTCGTCAATCCGTCCTAAGGACGCATGGTTCCTTGGCCCGTATCAGAAAACCAGCTTGGCCTTTGAATCAACCATTAGACTTCTTTGATATCAGGGAGAAACTTGAAGGAACTGATCTTACCCTAAACCTTACGGATCTAGATCCAATCCTCACTCCTGCAGCAGGAGGATCTGGTATTCCACCATCACCACCCCCTTCACCTCCTTCTTCTTTTGGAGAAGAATCATCAGACGAAGGCAGTTCCTCATCTCATCCTTCGACACCACCCACACCAATGGTCAATCCAAACAATCCCACCAGACCTTGGCTCAATCAAGATGCAGTGGCCATGCTAGGGCCCCAACATCCTTTGCCTAAACATCCAAAGAAATGGCTCCATAAATTTGACCCAGATTCCAAGCATATTGTTGAGGATCATATTAAAAAATTCATGCTAGACATTAGGCTCTGTAGTGTTGAACAAGAAGACGTAGTATGTAGACTTTTTATGTACACCTTTGAAGGCAATGCCTCTACCTGGAACTTTGCCCAACAACCACACACCATTGTGTCATGGAATAAATTTGAATCCTATTTCCTTGAGAAATTCAGAGACGACAAATCTCCTGAATTCCTAGTCATGGAACTCTCTAGTTTAAAGATGAACCCAAAATAAAATATAAAAGACTTTAATCAAAGGTTCCTAACATTAAAGAATCGAATCCCCATGGACTCAATGCCTGCCGAAAATCTTATTGTCGCATACTACACGAAAGCCTTACACCAAAACATAGCAATTTGGGTAAAAAGGTACAAGAAATCCACATTGTTAGAAGCCTTCGAAGAGGCGAGTCAAATTGAGAAAGATATTCTCAGCCTAAAAGACAATATCTGTAACGAGGCAGAGACTACTTCATCCTCCAAGAAGAAAATCGAAATTCTTCCTAGACCTCCCCAAACCAAAACTCAATCAGATGGTTTAGACCTAGAAAGTTTACAGAAGGTCGTTCAGAAGTTCTATAATCAAGTTATAGATTTGAGAAGATTGGCTGAAGAAGCTTCTTCAAGCAAAGGGCCTTACAAACCCCCTTTTAGAAAGCCTTTCCCACAAACCGGCCTAACTCAAATTCTGAAGGCCTAAATCTAGAAAGCTTATAGTTTTCTATTCAGGCGATTCTAGAGGCACATGATAACTTGATTCCCCTCGAGATTCCTGAAGACGTGGTTGAACAAGAGATAGTGGAAGAGGACGAATCCTCTCCCAACATTTTCGGGCATTTTTTGGATAGAATTTTTCAAGCTAATTTCAAAATAGTGCATCCTTACAATACCAAGAGTAACACGACAAATTAATCTTCTTTTGAAATCTGAACTAATGCACCTCAAAAACTGTCTAAACCAATCGAAACTAAACAGAATTCAACAGCTCCAAGTTGAGAGTATGATTTGATTGAGGATCTAAAAAAACTTAGGGCTAATATTTCTGTTTATGAATTATTGAAATTCCCTTTTCTTCTGCAAAAGATGCTACAAAATATTGTAGAAAACAACAAAAACAACAATCCAAACAACAACAAAGTTGCTAAAAATAGACCCAAAACACCTCAAAAGGTCTCCATTAAAACAATGCTAGAGTCTTCTGATAAAAGAGACCTTGCTGTAAAAAGTGTAACAAATGTAGATAAACTAGTTTAAGGGGCTGCAACTAAAAAACAACAAACTTCTACTATTAATGCTCACAGAAATGTCCCACCCTTTTTGTTGACTTTTGAAATTTTCAATAAAAATGTACATAACTGTATGGTAGATTCAGGTGCATCGTCAAACGTAATGCCTTGGTCTATCGGCCAAAAAATTAATGCCAAAGTTCAACCTTCCAGCCTAAAAATTATTCATCATGACCGAACTAGTGTTAAAGTAATAGGTGAATTAAAAAATGTGCTCATCAAATTATCATCTAATCCTAAAGTCCATCAAGTTATTGATATTATTGTCATTGATATCCCCAAAGTATATGGCTTGTTTTTAAGTAGAGATTGGTCTGAACAACTACATAGTTATTTTGCAGTAGATTGGTCTCACTTGTGGCTGCCCGAGAATGGAAAGCCTAACATAATCAAGGTCAATCGTGAGCGTTATCTTAAGTTCACGGTAACCGATTTAAATGATCCTAATGAACCATTCACTGCTTCTACCCATTCACCTGAAATATAGGGGATGGACACTTTTTTCATCAATTTCATGGCTGAAACTTCTACCATTACTGACCCGGAACAACAGTCAGAAATTATGACATGCACACAGTCAACAACCCTCTCTCAATGGTCACATGCACCTGACGAAAATCAAATCTGGTCTCTTTACTTCAATGGATCTAAATCTAAGGAAGGAGCTTGTGCAGGGTGTGTGCTCATTGATCCAGTAGGTAATAAAACTTTGATTGTCTGCCGCTTAGAATTTGAATGCACAAACAATACGGCTGAATACGAGGCACTCCTGCAAGGTCTCAGAAAAGCACTAGATTTGAGGATTCATAATTTGATAGTCTTTGGCGATTCAGAAATTATGGTTAGACAGGTAAAAAACTCTATTCATTGTTTATCTCCACACCTGAAAAGATATCAAACTGGGGTATGGAATTTAATGAACACATTTTCTGCATTTAACATTAATTCTATTCCTAGATTGAATAATTCTGAGGCTGATTTGTTAGGTAATGTTGCCTCAAAAAATTTTCCTGCAGAAGGCCTTTCTCCGAATACATTTTCCGTCGAGTTGTTATTCAGACCATCCATCCCGAAAAACATCACAAATTGGAGAGTCTTTGATGACGATCAACAGATCATCAATGTTCTGCATATGGAAGAGACTTTCCAAGGAGCAGTTATCGATGAAGGTACCCACGATGAAAACCTTCACGATTTTACGGTAATACCAGATCCAAGATCCCCAGAGTCTACATCAGATATGGTAAACTCTATCCCAAAATATTTGGTTAGATTAGAAACATTTTATGATCTTCACGATAAATTCAGAAAATCAGTGAATTGTAAAATGAATAGTTCTTCCTTGACAGATGAAAAAGTAAATTTAGGAACTAAAGATAACCCACAGTGCATCAATTTGGGGTTGGGATGTTCTAAGCAAGAAAAGACAACATTTATTAAGTTGTTTAAGGAATTTAAAGATGTCTTTTCTTGGACATACGACGATCTAAAGACTTTTGATCCTAACATCATACAACACATTATTCCCATGAAACCCCAGACCCAACCTTTTCAACAGAAGTTAAGAAAGATGCACCCAAAACTTGAATCAACAGTCAAGAAAGAATTAAGCAAACTCTTGAATGCTAAAATAATATTCCCGATAAGACATACACAACGGGTCTCTAATCTTGTCCCTGTAAGGAAGAAGAGTGGTGAAATCCGACTATGTGTCGATTTCTGAAATTTAAACCGAGCATCTGATAAAGACAACTACCCTGTTCCTCCCATGGAACAGATCCTTCAACAAATATCTGGTTCTGGATTATCGTTGCTGGATGGTTTTTCAGGGTATAACCAAGTCCTTATGTCTCCTCCATACCAACTCAAAACCACTTTCTGTACTCCATGGGGTACCTACGCTTATAGGAAAATGCCCTTTGGGCTCATAAATGTTGGTGCCACCTTTCAGAGAGCGGTGGATATTGCTTTTTGCGGCTTAATCAATCAATTTGTAGTAGTTTATATAGATGATGTCACTGTCTTCTCAAAGAATAAAGGAGATCATCTAACTCATCTAAGATCTATTCTACAATGATGTCGTAAGTACGGTATTTCTTTAAATCCTAAAAAATCTTTCTTTGCAGTAGAACAAGGAAAGCTCCTCAATTTCATTGTATCAAATGAAGGGATGATTATTGACCCTAAAAGGACCCAAGTCATTTCAAAACTGCCCCCTCCCTCTTCAAAAAAGTCCATACAATCTTTCTTAGGTCAGATAAACTTTGTTAGAAGGTTCGTCCCCATCTTTTCAGAAATGGCCAGACCATTACAAAATTTAATAAAAAAGAATGTACAGTACCATTGGGGACCTCTAGAAAGTCAAGCTTTTGAATCAATAAAAAAGGCTATAGTAGATGCTCCTTCTCTAATGAGCCCTGATTTTTCGTGAGACTTCACTCTCTACACATTTTTCTCTGATCGGTCTTATGCTATTGTCCTAACCCAATAGAATGTTGAAAACAACGAAGTCCCAATTCCCTTTATGAGCTCGGCCTTTAAGGGAGAAGAACTTAATTACCCAGTCATAGATCAGGAAGCTTATGTTGTTTTTAAAGCGGTAAAACACTTTCAATCTTATCTACTGAAATCTAGGATGAAAATCATTATCCCTTACCCTATTGTCAGAAATTTGTTAGTACAGAAAGAACTGGGTGAAAAAAGGGCAAACCGGGTCACATTCTTACAAGAATATGACATAGAAATTACCCCAGCACAAATTGTTAGAGGCCAAGGTTTGTGTAAATTGGTTGCAGATTCAGCTATAGAACAACATAATGAAACTAATATGTCACTTCAGGACAAACACAATCAAAATCAAATCTATTGTGCACAAAACCTTACTAGTCCTTGGTACGATGACATCAAGTTTTATCTTATACACGGATCAGGTCCCTGACACCTTGATCCAAAAAAGAGGAGATCATTGATATTAAAATATGCTTCTTTTCATCTGGTAAATGGTATTTTGTTTCGTCAAAATTTCGATGGAATACTTATGCGTTGTCTAGAAAAAGATGAAGCAGATAAAGTCTTATTGGAATTACATGCAGGGAAAGCTGGTGGGGATTTCGGTGGAGACATCACTGCCCACAAAGTATTAAGAGAAGGGTATTACTGGTCTACTCTTTTCAAGGACGCCCATGCCTTATGCCGCAAGTGTGTAATCTGTCAAAAGACATCTGGATGAGTACATAAACCAGCATTCCCGCTGCAACCTGTCTCGATAGATTTCCCTTTCCAACAATGGGGCCTCGATATTATAGGCCCAATCAACCCTACATCCTCGCAGTAGCACAAATACATCATAACAACCACATATTATTTCACCATATGGTCCGAGGCTGCACCATTAAAAGTTGTAAACACCATAAAGGTAATAACCTTCCCGAATTCAAATATTATCACTCATTTTGGCATTCCTGGATGCCTAGTATTTGATAATGCTTCCTATTTTTCATCTCTCGAAATGAGTGATTTCTCTTTAGAAAAATGAATAAAATTAAAATACTCTGCCAGTTATTACCCCCAAGGCAGTGGTTTGGTGGAATCAACTAATAAAAACCTGATCAATATCATCAAGAGAACGGTCTCCAAAAACCAAAAAAGTTGGCATAATGCACTACTTAATGCAATCTGGGCTAATAGGGTAACTCCTAAAACTGTTGTTAGTAATTCCCCCTTTTTTCTCATTTACGGAAGGGAAGCGATTCTCCCATCGCATGTCCTTCTCCCATCTCTGCAGTTATCGCAGAAGGTGCAAGAAGAAGACTGTCCTCCCTTGGAAAGTCGGATTAATGCTTTGCTGAAGTTAGAAGAAGTAAGGGCTCAAGCAAAATGAAAATTGGATCAACATCAACTCATTGTCAAAAAATGGTTTGATTCCAATTCTACCTCAGACAGAAATTTTGAGGTAGGTGATCTTGTCCTTAAATGGGACAAACCTCATGAGGGGAAAGGAGAGCATACCAAGTTTCAAAACCTGTGGTTGGGACCATTTTTAATTGCTGAAAAACTAAGTCCCAGTTCTTTCTGCCTCTATAATTTAGAGGGATAGCCAGACACCTTTCTGGTGAATGACCAAGCTCTCAAAAGGTATTTTACCTGACGACTCTCTGATACACCTTCTGTACATATTTTTCTATTTGAATTTCTTTGCTTTCCAATTTTTCTTTGTTGTTTTGTTTTGTTTTCATTTTTAGTTCACTGATCCTTTTGAGTCAAACATCCCTGTATTACAGTCTAGCTTAGACAAAGAGAAATAGAATTCTTCATCTCAAAAATAGCTGTCAAAATCTGTCGGAACATCTATTGTTGTCCTTCTCTGAAATTGTAGGCTAGTTAAAGGTGTCATTTTGTCTGAAAGTCGATTCCTTGGTTTCAATCTGCACTTGAAATCATTCACAAATATCTTTAAAAAGTCTCTTTACGTTGTCCCTGCTCTTAAGAAAGAAACTCAATGATGTCTCCCTATCCTTGAAAATTAGTTCTATCAATGAACTGTTTCTTAGATCTTGATGAAGGTTTGCTAGAAAAATTAAAAGACCTGTGGAAATATTAAGTTGTGTTAAAAAAATGGAATTTTCAGCGTCACCTCGCTCTTTCGAATATCTTTAAAACTATATCAGAATGTTAATAAACTCTCAGAGAGTTGTGGGAAGTGTTTGTAAACCCACCGGGACACTGAACAGGTCTGTTGGCAGTGGGTAAATGCATGCATGACACCAAGATAACTTCGTCGGGGTACCTAACAGGCCCGCTGGTAGCGAAGTGATCAAGTAAAAGAAAATTCTCAGGTATAAACCTTATGTTGGCCATAAGCATCCTTCATTCTGATTTGGAATTTCTTGGGCAGGATACAAACTTCAGAGTGGGTTAATTGACATCCTTGTCAAGGCTATGGATGCCTACTGGTAGCAGTGGCCTTGTCAACAGTCCTGGAGATTTTAACTTAAACATCATGGCTTTCATTTGTTAAGTTTGTCACCAGATTTCATTCTTTTAAACGAAAGGTATCTCAAACTAGGCTGCGTCTTGTTCTTTTTAAAGATGTTCAAATAACCTCGGAGTTGTTCTTCGATTTGAAGTTTTTCAGAATTCTCTAACCTGAACTAGTTCGTATTGCAAAGATAATTGCTTCTACCAGCATGTCACCATTGTTGGCAGCTCAACATGTTGTTGACTTTTAATATCAATTAATTGATCTACAAAGCTGCCTAACTGGAGTCATTTGTTTTTATTACTCTTCATGGCGCAATTTTCGAAACGACAGTTGTAAGTTGTCGCTTTTTCCTATTATTGTCTTTCATGCTTCATTCATGATAGGAAGCATGAATACGAAGCATGAAAATTTGCGATTGTTTTACCTTTCTGTTCTAAAATTTCGTCAAAGGAAAATTGTTCACACAGTTTATTAATGAAGTTTGGTTCCTTGCCATGAAGAGTTACTCTCTTTGTTTCGATCCTTTCAACATCAAACATGCTTAGAGATTGATGGTTACATGAATCAAAGGACCCCCACGATTTGATTTTTGGTATGGTTTTGTTTGGTTCTTGGATTTACATTTCTTTTACTAAGTATTGGATTTTCGACTCACCCAAACCTTGTGATAGAACCCACGATGCGTACACTCAATTTTCATTTTAATGTTTTGATCCTAGACTCGTGCTAGATGCTAAGGTGGTGTTACGATTTGTAGGAAAAAATCATTCCCGAGACTGCCCTTGAGCTTTTCAAACCTTCTTTGCATGTGTTTCAATAAAAACCCATCTAATCGTTATGAGTTTAGGTTCATACACCATTCACTGTTGGAATGCCACAGGCTCAGGTTATGGCTCTGGATTGTCTTTGCAAACCCTCTCTCTGTGTTGTGTCTGATTTGTTACCCTTTCATCCATCATGGCTCCTGTTGTGAGAGTTGAACCAAACGACATTCCAACTCTGCTCTTATATGACGATGCCAGAGAAGATTTGGAGGGAGGTGATTGGCTTGTTTTCATTAGGAAGTTTCAAGGTTTCAATTTACAGGTTTCCCAAGAACTCTCTTTCTCCTTTGATGGTTGTAGAGAAAAGGTTGGTGATGTGCAACTGGAGGATACCGAGGATTTCCTGAGTCAAGCTACAGGCCTACCAACAAGCAGTCAAAGGTGGTTTAAAAATGAAAAAGTGGAAGAATTTCCTTGGAGCTTATTGTTTACATCTCAGAAAATAAAAGGGTGTGATATAGGTATGCTGATGCAGCCCTCCCAACCCGTAGGTCGAAATTCCACACACACAGGATATTTTTTCTTCCGCTGGCCCGAAGAAATCTCAACAATAGGTTCTTCTATTTCCCTTTCGGGAAATATGCACCCACAAATAACCTTGAGAAATTCCCCCTTTACGTTTCGGGAGATCGAACTTCGTGATTTTGTGAATCTAGTGGTCAAGCGCCCTGTCTCTTAAATCCCTGAAACCCGAAAACAGTCAACACTTGACCTTTCCCTTGCAGATTTTAGATTTCTCCTTATCGCGAGTTCGCGAGTTGCGATATCATGCAACTTATGCTCCACGAACCCCGAAATCCCGATTATCTATTTCCCCAAATCCCAAAATGTCAACACTCGACACAATTCCCGATGGTGGTCCCACAACTAGACTTTCTGCCTTTTCGGGACTTCGCACTTCATGAGATTTTGGGACTTCAATCCACGAAACCCCGAAATGGAAATACTCGAGAAAATCCAATGGCCCTTGTTGGCTTGAATCTGTGGCTCTACCTCTCCTGAGCTTGAAGCTTTGAAAAAACTCTCCGTAACTCCCCTGCTCCTCCGTGAGATACGGCGGCTTACGAGACTTTGCGAATTCTCCACGGAGAATTTCGACCATCCGTTCTCTTCCTTCTCAAGGACTTCTGCAACTTTTTACCAAAGTGTTTTTTTTCAACGGTACTTAACTGCCTCCGACACAAACTTGTGATGCCTTCTCAATGCTCCAATTGACAAAACTTCCTGTGCTTCTCTTCGACAATTTCGAAGGATTTATCCTTCTTGGTTTTTTTTTCCAACTCTAAGTCTTAAAGAAGACTCCTGCACGCACGCCTTGTGGAAAATTCTTCAATTACTTCAAAGAATTGAAGTCCTTCGACTCTGCGCACTCCCTCCAGTATTAGTCCTTCAACAATTCACTCAGGTTCGCAAACTCTGAGACTTTACTCGGCTTGCGCACTCCTTGCATGGCTCCTGTGACTAACTGCACTTCTGAGGGAATGAGAACAAAAGCTATCTTATCTGAGATTTCAGAGACAAACCTCTGAACCCTTTGTCAATGCACTCCTTGCGGACAATTCAACTACACTCCTTGCAGGAACTCTTGCTCAGATAGAGAAACAATTGAAACTGATTTCCCTTACCCTCTCTCTCTCTCTCTCTCAGATTTCAAACATTTAACAAGAAATCGTACACACATAGTGTAACCAGCAATGCATGACAGAAAGAGTAAAACATTCATGAGCATAACATTCAACAATACATACATAGAGAATATTTGAACACCATGAGTCTGAATCAAAGCCCTTTTTGTATTAATCTAGAACTTATGTACATGGAATTCATCTATACAGCTCTCTACTTCTTCTCTTCTATGCTCTTTGTTCTCGATTGACATAATCCCCTTACAATACACAATGAGGGTGTCTATATCTCGTTTCCCTCTTTCATTCTAAACTGTCTAATCTACGCATTAAATTCTATCTTCTTGCATCAACTATTATAAATGCCTTCTACCTACTATGGACGAGAGAGGATCACTCAAGGTCCTTTTACATTATACAAGTGTGCGTCCACTTGATGACTTCATTAATGTTTCAAGATATTTTCAAAATTTGCACTGGGTTCTTTTCCAACTGTCTTTTATCTCCGCGCTGGCTCGCTTGAGATGCCCCTGCATCATACTCCCTCGCTTGAAAATTTTCATGGGCTCCTGCCCATGAGCTCGCGCACGGTCTGTCCATGCTTCTATATCTCTACTTCATTCTCCCAGCTAGAATATTCAACTGGATGGCCCTTCCATTTCACCAAATACTCAAAGTATTGCTTTCGCCTGGTTTTCTTGCTGACCCTTTTGTCCAGTATGCACTCCATCTGCGACTTTTCTACAACTGGCATCCGCTTTCACCACTGAACCTCTGGCTGTTCATTTCCTGTCATTGGTTCCTCAGCTTTATATGGGTACAAATCTAAGACATTGAATATCAGAGAAATTTTGATCCCATCAGGTAATTCAATCTTGTAAGCATTTGCCCCAAATTTCTTACAGACTTTGAATGGTCCAATTTTCTTTATTTTTCAGTTTATTATATGTTCCTCTCAGGAACCTTTCCTTTCTCAAATGTGCGAGGATAAAATCGCCAACTTCAAATTGAAGATGTCTTCTATGCTGATCTACTCTCCACTTATATTCCTGGCTCGAACTCTGCAATCATTTCTTCGCTTGGCAGTGAAGTTCCTTCATCGCCTCTGTGAAATCTTCTGCACTAATGCTCGTAGTCGCAGTCTGTTCTGAATCCCTCAACTCAGAAATTCCTCTCAGCTAGATGCCATAGACAATCTGAAATGGACTCTACCCCGTTCTTCTATTAACTGAGTCGTTATAAGAAAACTCCACCTGTGGTAATATGTTATCCCACTGGCTGTGGTGCTCTATCACAAAGCTTCTCAACAAGTCTCCCAGACTTCTGTTCATCGCTTCTGTTTGTCCATCCGTATGAGGATGATAAGGTGAACTAAATGACAAGTTTGTTCCCAAATTCTTCCATAAGGTTCTCCAGAAGTGTCTTACGAACTTAGTGTCTCGATCTGAAACTATGCTCCTTGGAAAGCCATGAAGTCGAATGACTTCTTTGAAAAACTGATTCCCAATGTGAGTTGCCTCACTGGTTTTCTGACATGGAATGAAGTGTGCCATCTTGGAAAATCTATCCATCACCACAAACATTGAGTTAAAACCTCTTTGTGTTCTTGGAAACCACAATATGAATTATATGCTGACTGCATCCCACGACCTCTCAGGTATGGGCAATGGTTGATAAAATCCTACATTCTACCTCTTGCCTTTCGAATGCTGGCAAATTCTACATATGTCCACAAATATTTTAACTTCTGGTCACATTCCTAGCCAAAAATATGACTCAGTCAATTTTGCGAACGTCTTGTCATGACTGAAATGCCCAGCCAATCCTCCGCTATGTTTCTCCTTCAACAAATTCTCCCTCATGGAGCATTTTGGAATACAAATTTGATTACCTTTAAACATTAATCCTTCCTGGATCATGTATTTTTCCCATTGGCTTCTATCCCTAAGAATTGGATTCTTAGCTATTTTGTATGCCTCTTTAAAATCTGGATCATCTTGATACATCTCCTTGAGATCATCAAAACCCAACGTTTTGACTTTGAACTCCTGCAGTAGAAAACACTTCCTGCTCAAAGCATCAACAACTTTGTTAGAAGTACCATAAATATGTTTAATCACAAAAGTTAAATTTTGCATATATTCAACCCATTTTACATGTCTTTGAATCAACTTCTCTTGTTGAGTCACAAATTGCAATGCATGATTGTCACTGTATAAGATAAACTCCTTCGGGATCAAGTAATGTCTCCATTTCTTTAATGCCTGAATAATAGCATAGAACTCCTTGTCATATGTGGAGTATTTTATCTTGGCTTCATTCAGCTTCTCGCTGAAGTACGCTATCGGCCTATCTTCTTTATTGAAGACTTCCCCTATTGCAAATCCACTTGTATCGCATTTCACTTGAAATGTCTTTTGGAAATCAGGCAACACTAGAATTGGTTGTTCCGTGATCTTTCTCTTCAACAAATTAAAACTCTTTTCGACTTCTTCTGTCCAGTGAAAATATTTGTGTCTCTTATTCACTATTTCCATCATCGATGCACTAATCCCACTAAAATTCCTAATGAAATTTCGATAGAAACTAGCCAATCCATGAAAACTTCTCACCTCAAAGATATTCTTTAGTGACGACCAATTCTCTATTACCTCCACTTTATCTGGATCCATCCTCAACTTATCTGTAGAAATAACAAACCCCAAATAAATGAGCTCTATCTTCATGAAGAGGACTTCTTCATGTTTATCAACAACTTCTCCTTCTGTAACCTCTGCATCACTATAGACAAATGTTTCAAATGTTCTGCCTTTGTTTTACTGAAAATCAGTATGTCATCAAGGTACACAATGACAAATTTTCTGATGAAATCCTTCAGGACTTCATTCATCAATCTCATGAAAGTACTCGGTGTGTTTATTAAACCAAACGGCATGACAAGACATTTGTATAACCCTTCATTGGTTTTGAATGTTGTCTTCCATTCATCGCCTTCCCTCATGATAATCTTGTGATAACTGCTTTTCAAATCAATCTTCGAAAAATATTTTTCTCCACTCAAGAAATCCATCAAATCATCCATCCTTTGCAATGGAAATATGTACCTAATGGTTATCTTGTTGATCCCCCTCGAGTTAGTACACATCCTCTATCCTCTGTCTTTCTTCGGACTGAGTACTGTTGGAACAACACACAGACTCAAGCTTTCCCTAACCAAACCTTTGTCCAACAAATCCTGGGCTTGTTTTTTGACCTCTTCATTCTCCTACGGCGTCAATCTGTACACTTCTTTGTTTGGTAAACTAGCTCCTGGTATGATATCAATATGATGACTTATACTTCTAATCGGTGGCAATGAACGAGGTAGTTTGTCCACTACTATGTCAGCGAACTCTTCCAGTAGTCCCTGAACCTCTTCTGGTAGATGATCTACCCTTGTGCTGGTTAAAACAATCTTTGGCTTCCTAACCAAAATGAATTGCAGTTCCTCTTTCTTCTTAACCTCTGTAAGAAGTTCCTTCCCACTCATGAGAAGTATAGTGTTTCTTACTTCCGGTTTCACCTCCTTATCTTTGATTGGAAGCAACATGTGAGTTCTCCCATTTTTCTCTAGTGTGTATGTGTTCATTCTCCCATCATGAATCACATTCCTGTCATACTGCCATGGTCTACCCAACAATAGATGAAAAGCATCCATAGTAATAACATCACAAAGTATCTTATCATTATATCGTCCTATCTTAAATTCAACTAAACACTGTTTAGTGACAGTTACCTGATGTCCATTTTATAGCCATGAAACTCTTTATGGACTTGGATGTTCAATCATCTCCATCTCCAGCTTCTCTAACATCTCTGTTTAAACGAGATTATCCATGCTACCACTGTCCACAATGACTTTGCATACCTTGTCCTTGGTCTTGCAAGCAGTATGAAAAAGTCTGTTTCTTTGGACTAAACTCTCCACCTCTTTCTCTGGTGTCAAAAGAGATTTTTGCATCATCAACGATCTTCCGCCTTTAGCATCCTTTGTTCCAACATTCTGCCTTTGTTCTTCAGAAATGTGAGCCTCTCCACCTTCCCTCTTTTTTACTGGACACTCATAAGAATTGTGTCCATTCTTTCCACATGTGAAGCATGTTATTACTCCAACTCTTCCTCTTCCTCTACCACTCGTACGAGGAAAAATATTATTATCAGCATAATCTCCTCTCGGGTCAATATATTTCCCTCGCTGTTCAACAAATTTCCCTTTCTGTGAGCTTCCACCTCTCTCAATTCGAGTCTGAGGTTTCTTCCATTTTTCTTTAGGCTTCTGATTTCTATCTTAGATAATAGATTTTCCACTGGGCTGACTTCTTCCTCGGCCTCTTTGACCCTGCTCTCGGCTCAGCTTCTCCTCCGCCTTTAGAGCCATTTGGTAAGCATCTTCCACCGTTCGAATGGTCATCATGATCATCTCATCCCGAATTTCATATCTCAGGACATTCATATACTTGGCAACTTTTTCATCATTACTTTCATGATGACCTGCTCTAATGTTCATCTTGTAGAACTCTTCAGTGTACTCCTTCACTGTCATCAGCTTCTGTCTCAAATTCTGCATTCTTCGAAATAGAGTAATTTGATAATCTCTGGGGATGAATTTCACCTTCATCTTTGTGATAATACTATCCCAACTCTTGATCTTCTGCTTACCTTGGCAACGTCTGTCAGCTTGTAGCTCATCCCACCACAATGCTGCATGTCCCTTTAATCTTGTGACAACATGTTTGACCTTCTTGTCTTCTTCGACATCTTCATAGTCAAAGTATGTGTCCAAAGCTCTGATCCAATCTAGAAGCTCCTCTACATCTATATTTCCCTCATACACTAGAATGTCCATCTTGGCTCTTGCACTCATTCTTGCAACAACTCTAAGCAAACGTTCATTTGCTACATCTTCTACTGTGACTTATTCTTCTCCATGTCCAGCTTCATCTTCGCTTTCGAACTCACTCATATCTCCAACATTAGTTGTGCGCCTTTGTATTATTTCCATGTCCATGATTCTGGTGCGTATGTCATGCATATCTCTTTCCACCTCTGGATTTTGCATCTGCCTGCCCCTTCCTCTGGACATCTCCCTTTCCTCTTCTAGATCGGGTTTTTTTCTGTCCTTTCTTCTTGGCGGCATGGTGAATCTTCTTTCCCTGCTACAGAAAGCAAAGAAACCTTTCTGAGCTCTGATACCATGAATGACGCAGTCCTCCCAACCCATAGATCAGAAGTCCACGCACACAGGATATTTCTTCTTCCGTTGGCCCAAAGAACTCTCAACAATAGGTTCTTCTATTTCCCTTTCGGGAAATCTTCACCCACAAATAACCTTGAGAAATTCCCCCTTTACATTTCGGGAGATCGGACTTCATGATTTCGCGAATCCGGTGGTCAAGCACCCTGTCTCTCAAATCCCTGAAACCCGAAAACCGTCAACACTTGACCTTTCCCTTGCCGATTCCAGATTTCTCCTTATCGCAAGTTGCGATGTCATGCAACTTCTGCTCCACTAACCCCAAAATCCTGATTCTCTATTTCCCGAAATCCCAAAATGTCAACCCTCGACATGATTCCCAACGCTAGTCCCACAACTAGACTTTCTGCATTTTTGGGACTTCGAACTTCGCGAGTCTTAATGCAAAGATTTCGGGACTTCAATCCACGAAACCCCAAAATGGAAATACTTTGGAAAATCCAACGACCCTTGTTGGATTGAGTATGTGGCTCTACCTCTCTTGAGCTTGAACCTTTGAAAACACTCTCCATAACTCCCTTGTTCCTCCATGAGATCTGACGGCTCGTGGGACTTTGCGAATTCTCCACGGAGAATTTTGATCGTTCGTTCTCTTCCTTCTCAAGGACTTCTGCAACATTTTACCAAAGTGATTTTCTTCAACGATACTTAATTTCCCGCGACACAAACTTGCGACGCCTTCTCAATGCTCCAATGCACAAACTTCCTATGCTTCTCTTCGACAATTTCAAAGGATTTATCCTTCCTGTTTTTTTTTTCCAACTTCGAGTCTTAAAGAAGACTCCTGCATGCACTCCTTATGGAAAATTCTTCAATTACTTCAAAGAATTGAAGTCCTTCGACTCTTTGCACTCCTTGCAGCAGTAGTCCTTCAACAATTCACTCAGGTTCACAAACTCTGAGACTTTACTTGGCTTGCGCACTCCTTGCACGGCTCATGTGCCTAAATGCACTTCTAAGGGAATGAGAGCAAAAGCTATCTTATCTGAGATTTCAGAGACAAACCTTTGAACCCTTTGTCAACGCACTCCTTGCGGACAATTCAACTGCACTCCTTGCAGGAACTCTTGCTCAGATAGAGAAACAATTGAAACTCATTTCCCTTACCCTCTCTCTCTCTCTCTCAGATTTCAAATATTTAACAAGAAATCATACACACATAGCATAAGCAGGAATGCATGACAGAAAGAGTAAAACATTCATGAGCATAACATTCAACAATACATACACAGAGAATATTTGAACACCATGAGTCTGAATCAAAGCCCTTTTTGTATTAATCCAGAACTTTTGTACATGGAATTCATCTATACAACTCTCTGCTTCTTCTCTTCTATGCTCTTTGTTCTCAATTGACATAATCCCCTTACAATACACAATGAGGGTGTCTATATCCAGTTTCCCTCTTTCATTCTAAACTGTCTAATCTACGCATTAAATTCTGTCTTCTTGCATTAACTATTATAAATCCCTTCTACCTACTATGGACGAGAGCGGATTGCTCAAGGTCCTTTTACATTATACAAGTGTGCCTCCACTTGATGACTTCATTAATGTTTCAAGATATTTTCAAAATTTGCGCTGGGTGCTTTTCGAATTTTCTTTTATCTCTGCACTGGCTCGCTTGAGATGCTCCTGCATCTTACTCCCTTGCTTGAACATTTTTGTGGGCTCCTGCCCATGAGCTCGGACATGGTCTATCCATGCTTCTAGATCTCTGCTTCGTTCTCCCAGCTGGCATATTCAACTAGATGGCCCTTCTATTTGACCAAATACTCAAAGTATTTCTTTCGCCTGGTCTTCTTGCTGACCCTTTCGTCTAGTATGCACTCCATCTGCGACTTTTCTGCAATTGGCATCTTCTTTCGCCACTGAAGCTCTGGCTGTTCATTTCCTGTCCCTTCTTACTCAACTTTATATGGGTACAAATCTGAGACATTTAATATCGAAGAAATTCCAATCCCATTAGGTAATTCAATCTCGTAAGCATTTGCCCCAAATTTCTTCAAGATTTTGCATGGTCCAATTTTCTTCATTTTCAGTTTATTATATGTTCCTCTCATGAACCTTTCCTTTCTCAAATGTGAGAGGATCAAATCACCAACTTCAAATTGAAGCTGTCTTCTGTGCTCATCTGCTCTCCGCTTGTATTCCTGGCTCGACCTCTGCAATTGTTTCTTCACCTGACTGTGAAGTTCCTTCATCGCCTCTGCGAAATCTTCTGCACTAGCACTCCTAGTTGCAGTCTGGTCTGAATCCCTCAACTCAGAAATTCCTCTCGGATGCATGCCATAGACAATCTGAAACAGACTCTGCCCCATGATTCTATTAACTGAGTGGTTATAAGAAAAATCCACCTGTGGTAATATGTTATTCCACTGGCTGTGGTGCTCTGTCAACAAGCTTCTCAGCAAGTCTCCCAGACTTTTGTTCACTGCTTTTGTTTGTCCATCCGTCTGAGGATGATAAGGTGAACTAAACGACAAGTTTGTTCCCATATTTTTCCATAAGTTTCTCCAAAAGTTTCCTACAAACTTAGTGTCTCGATCCAAAACTATGCTCCTTGACAAGCCATGAAGTTGAATGACTTCTTTGAAAAATAGATTCACAATGTGAGTTGTGTCACTGGTTTTCTGACATGGAATGAAGTGTGCCATATTGGAAAATCTATCCACCACCCCAAATATTGAGTCAAAACCTATTTGTGTTCTTGGCAACCCCAATATGAAGTCCATGTTAACTGCATCCCATTGCCTCTCAGGTATGGGCAATGGTTGATAAAATCCTGCATTCTTCCTCTTCCCTTTCGAATGCTAGCAAATTCTACATCTGTCCACAAATATTTTAACTTCTTCTCACATTCCTAGCCAAAAATATGACTCATTCAATTTTGTGAACGTCTTTTCATGACCAAAATGCCCAGCCAATCCTCCACTGTGTTTCTCCTTCATCAAATTCTCCCTCATGGAGCATTTTGGAATACAAGGTTGATTACCTTTAAACAATAATCCTTCCTGGATCATGTATTCTTCCCATTGTCTTCTATCCCTGAGAATTGGATTCTTAGTTGTTTCGTATGCCTCTTTAAAATCTGGATTAGCTTGATACATCTCCTTGAGATCATCAAAACCCAACGTTTTGACTTTGAACTCCTGCAATAGCAAACACTTCCTGCTCAAAGCATCAACAACTTTGCTAGCAGTACCAGAAATATGTTTAATCACAAAAGTGAAATTTTGCATATATTCAACCCATTTTACATGTCTTTGATTCAACTTCTCCTGTTGAGTCACAAATTTCAATGCATGATTGTCACTCTATAAGACAAACTCCTTCGGGATCAAGTAATGTCTCCATTTCTTCAATGCCTGAATAATAGCATAGAACTCCTTGTCATACGTGGAGTATTTTATCTTGGCTTCATTCAGCTTCTTGTTGAAGTATGCTATCATCCAGTCTTCTTGACTCAAGACTTACCCTATTGCAAATCCACTTGCATCGCATTCCACTTGAAATGTCTTTTGGAAATCAGGCAACACTAGAATTGGTTGTTCTGTGATCTTCCTCTTCAACAAATTAAAACTCTTTTCGGCTTCTTCTGTCCAGTGAAAATATTTGTGTCTCTTCTGCACTGTGTACATCATCAGTGCACTAATCCCACTGAAATTCCTGATGAACTTTCGGTAGAAACTAGCCGATCCATGAAAACTTCTCACCTAAAAGATATTCTTTGGTGATGGCCAATTCTTGATTACCTCCACTTTATCCGGATCCATCCTCAACTTATCTGCAGAAATAACAAACCCCAAATAAATTATCTTTGTCTTCATGAATGAGGACTTCTTCATGTTTATTAGCATCTTCTCCTGATGTAACCTCTACATCACTATAGCCAAATGTTTCATATGTTCTGCCTTTGTTTTACTAAAAATCAGTATGTCATCAAGGTACACAATGACAAATTTTCTGATGAAATCCTTCTTTTCTTCATTCATCAATCTCATGAAAGTACTCGGTGCATTTGTTAAACCAAATGGCATGAGAAGCCATGCATATAACCCTTCATTGGTTTTGAATGCTGTCTTCCATTCGTCACCTTCCCTCATGCGAATCTGGTGATAATCGCTTTTCAAAACAATCTTCGAAAAATATTTTGCTCCACTCAAGAAATCCATCAAATCATCCATCCTTGGCAATGGAAATCTATACCTGATGGTTATCTTGTTGATCACCCTCGAGTCAATACACATCCTCCAACCTTTGTATTTCTTCAGACTGAGTACTGTCAGAACAACACACAGACTCAAGCTTTCCCTAACCAAACCTTTGTCCAACAAATCCTGAACTTGTCTTTTGACCTCTTCATTCTCCTGCAATGTCAATCTATACACTGCTTTGTTTGGTAAACTAGCTCCTGGTATGAGATCAATATGATGACTTATACTTCTAATTGGTGGCAATGAGTGAGGTAGTTCGTCCACTACTATGTCAGCGAACTCTTCAAGTAGTCTCTTCAAGTAGATTCTTCTGGTAGATCGTCTACCCTCGTGCTGGTTAAAACAATCTTTGGCTTCCTGACCACAATGAGTTGTGGTTCCTCTTTCTTCTTATCCTCTGTAAGAAGTTCCTTCCCACTCATGAGAAGTACATTGTTGCTTACTTCCTGTTTCACCTCCTTATCTTTGATTGGAAGCAACATGTGAGTTCTCCAATTTTTCTCTACGGTGTATGTGCTCATTCTCCCGTCATGAATCACATTCCTATCATACTGCCATGGTCTACCCAACAATAGATGACAAACATCCATAGGAATAACATCACAAAGTATCTTATCGTTATATCCTCCTATCTTAAATTCAACTAAACACTATTTAGTGACAGTTACCTGATGTCATTTTTGTAGCCATGAAACTCTGTATGGACTTGGATGTTCAATCGTCTCCAGCTCCAGCTTCTCTACCAACTCTGTTGAAACGAGATTATCCATGCTACCACTGTCCACAATGACTTTTCATACCCTGTCCTTGGTCTTGCAAGCAGTATGAAAAAGTCTTTTTCTTTGGACTGAACTCTCCACCTCTTTCTCCGGTGTCAAAAGATCTTTTCGCATCATCAGTGATCTTCTTCCTTCAGCATCCTCTGCTCCAACATTTTGCCTTTGTGCTTTGGAAATGTGAGACTCTCCACCTTCCCTCTTTTTTTATGAACACTCATAAGACTTGTGTCCATTCTTTCCACATGTGAAGCATGTTATTACTCCACCTCTTCCTCTTCCTCTACCTCTGGTATGAAGAAAAATATTATTATTAGCATAATCTCCTCTCGGGTCACTATATTGCCCTCGTTGTTCAGCATATTTCCCTTTCTGTGAGCTTCCACCTCTCTCAATTCGAGTCTGAGGTTTCTTCCATTCTTCTTTAGGATTTTGATTTCTCTCTTGGACAACTGATTTGCCCCTGGGTTGACTTCTTCCTCAGCCTCTTTGACCCTGCTTTCAGCTCAGCTTCTCCTCCACCTTTAGAGTCATTTGGTAAGAATCTTCCACCATTCGGATGGTCATCGTGCTCATCTCGTCCTGAATTTCATATCTTAGGCCATTCATATACCTAGAAACTTTTTCATCATTACTTTCACGATGACCTGCTCTGATGTTCAGTCTGTAGAAATCTTCAGTGTACTCCTTCACTGTCGTCATCTTCTGTCTCAAATTCTGCATTCTTATAAATAGACTAATATGATAATCTCTAGGGATGAATTTCGCCTTCATCTTTGCGATCATCCTATCCCAACTCTTGATCTTCTTCTTACCTTAGCATCATATGTTAGCTTGTAGCTCATCCCACCACAATGATGTATGTCCCTTTAATATCGTTACAACATGTTTGACCTTCTTGTCTTCTTCGACATATTCATAGTCAAAGTATGTTTCTAGAGCTCTGATCCAATCTAGAAGCTCCTCTACATCCAGATTTCCCTTATACATTGGAATGCCCATCTTGTCTCTTGCACTCATTCTTGCAACAACTCTAAGCAAGCGTTCATTTGCTGCATCTTCTACTGTGACTTATTCTTCTCCATGTCCAGCTTCATCTTTTCTTTCAGACTCACTGACATCTCCGACATCAGTTGTGCACCTTTGTCTTATTTCCATGTCCACCATTTTGGTGCGTATGTCATGCATATCTCTTTCCACCTCTGGATTTTGCATCTGCCTACCCCTTCCTCTGGACATCTCCCTTTCCTCTTCTAGATTGGGTGTTTTTCTGTCCTTTCTTCTCAGCGGCATGGTGAATCTTCTTTCTCTTCTACAGAAAGAAAATAAACCTTTCTGATCTCTGATACCATGAATGATGCGGCCCTCCCAACCCGCAGGTCGGAAGTCCATGCACACAGGATCTTTCTTCTTCTGCTAGCCCGAAGAACTCTCAACAATAGGTTCTTCTATTTCCCTTTCGGGAAATATGCACCCACAAATAACCTTGAGAAATTCCCCCTTTACATTTCGGGAGATCAGACTTCGTGATTTCGCGAATCCGGTGGTCAAGCGCCCTGTCTCTCAAATCCACGAAACACGAAAATGATCAACACTTGACCTTTCCCTTTCCGATTTCAGATTTCTCCTTATCGCGAGTTCACGAGTTGCAATGTCATACAACTTCTGCTACACGAAACCCAAAATCTCAATTCTCTATTTCCTGAAATCCTGAAATGTCAACCCCCAACACGATTCCCGACGCTGATCCCACAACTAGAATTTCTACATTTTTGAGACTTTACACTTCGCGAGTCTTAATGCAAAGATTTCGGGACTTCAATCCACGAAACCCCAAAATGGAAATACTCGAGCAAATCCAATGGCCCTTGTTGGCTTGAATCTGTGGCTCTGCCTCTCCTGAGTTTGAGCCTTTGAAAACACTCTTCGTAACTCCCCTACTCTTCCGTGAGATCTGACAGCTCGTGGGACTTCGCGAATTCTCCACGGAGAATTCTGACCGTCTGTTCTCTTCCTTCTCAAGGAATTCTGCAATTTTTTACCAAAGTGTTTTTTTTCAATGGTACTTAACCTTCTACGACACAAACTTGCAACTTCTTCTCAATGCTCCAATGCACAAACTTCCTGTGCTTCTCTTCGATAATTTCGAGGGATTTATCCCTCCTGGTTTTTTTTTCCAACTCCGAGTCTTAAAGAAGACTCCTGCACGCACTCCTTGCGAAACAATCTTCAATTACTTCAAAGAATTGAAGTCCTTCGACTTTGCGCACTCCCTACATCAGTAGTCCTTCAACAATTCACTCCGGTTCACAAACTCTAAGACTTTACTCGGCTTGCGCACTCCTTGCATGGCTCCTGTGCCTAACTGCACTTCTGAGGGAATGAGAATAAAAGCTATCTTATCTGATCTTTTAGAGACAAACCTATGAACCCTTTTTCAGCGCACTCCTTGCGGACAATTCAACTGCACTCCTTGTAGGAACTCTTGCTTAGATAGAAAAACAATTGAAACTCATTTCCCTTACCCTCTCTCTTTCTCACAGATTTCAAACATTTAACAAGAAATCATACACACATAGCATAAGCAGCAATGCATGATAGAAAGAGTAAAACATTCATGAGCATAACATTCAACAATACATACACAGAGAATATTTGAACACCATGAGTCTGAATCAAAGCCCTTTTTGTATTAATCCAGAACTTATGTACATGGAATTCATCTATACAACTCTCTGCTTCTTCTCCTCTATGCTCTCTATTCTCGATTGACATAATCCCCTTACAATACACAATGAGGGTGTCTATATTTCATTTCCCTCTTTCATTCTAAATTTTCTAATCTATGCATTAAATTCTATCTTCTTGCATTAACTATTATAAATGCCTTCTACCTACTATCGACGAGAGCGGCTCGCTCAAGGTCCTTTTACATTATACAAGGGTGCCTTCACTTGATGACTTCATTAATGTTTCAAGATATTTTCAAAATTTGCGCTGGGTGCTTTTCCAGCTGTCTTTTATCTCCGCACTGGCTCGCTTGAGATGCTCCTGCATCATATGCCCATTTCCTTCCTAAAAGATCGGTGGCATGATTTGATCGTTGTGGTAAAGCAATTTGTTACCTGTGAGGGACGTTTCAGGATTGTATTTTTGTACCGTTTGCATTTGCTTATGATTTTTATGGGTTTCCCTTTGAATGTGTTGTATTACTTACTAAGGAGTCTTTATAAAATGGGAAAAGGATACAAAAAATAGCGGTCAGAATCTAGCCTCTACCATCATGGCCTAATTAAAATCTTGCTTATACATCAATTAGAGTCACAGAATGACAACTAGGATTCGTTCATAACCCGAAACGACTATGTTAACTCTGATATGGCGGAGGTAGATAAACTCTTTGTTGAGGAGACCCTTGTCCACCCTACGACGTCTCTCCCACCTCCCCAGACCTGTGCCTCACTCTCTAACAACAAACCCTTGATCGATCCAAAGGTCATTGAACAGGCATGTCAGCAGATTATGCATCCTAATGACTGTGTTAAGAATTCAAGGAAACCTACAGGGAAGAGATCTAAGAGCAATATTGATATAAATTTTAAGAACAAAAGAGTTGGCAGGCTAATTTCTAGGAGGCTTCGTAACAAGTCAAACCCTCATTCGAGTTCGATCAGTATGATCGAAGTCCATGAGAGTTCAGACTCTGAAATCGATAGGTTCCTCGCTGCAGAAGACTTCTAGTAATTCGAGCCACACCTTGATCGACCCTACAATTTTGTTGACAATTTACCTCCTTGTCTTAAAAATAATTCAGAGTTTCCTGGTGTCAAATTGGTTAATGAATCCACTGTCAGTATGGAAGGTGCTCCGGTTCACAACCAAGTTTGGTCCCATGCAACCATTGCACAGTCAAATTGTGAAGTCTGTCTATCATGGATTGATAGATATTATACTGATATCCTTGCCCTACAGTCACGGGTCAAGTCTTTAAAGGATTAGATTAATTTCTTAACAAGTGAAAACCATAGACTCCAATATGTTATTCAAGGCAAAGAAAAACGCATAAAGACAACAGGCAATGTAGTATTTAAAAATGTGGAGGCTGCAACAACCATTGTGAATTCCAAGGTTTCCTGATACGATTTGATTTCATAGTTGGAGGTATGATTCTTCATCTTAAAATAGGATTATATTTTTAAAATTAGGTTGCTTATTTTACAATAAATTGGATTTTATTTACTATAATAACTAGCTACAAAATCACAAGATTCTGTAGCCAGTTATGTTAATTCGAATTGTGTAAAGTAGTGTTTGAAAATATATCTAAAATATTTCTATTTTCCTTTTCTTACAGTATATTCAACAATCCATGATTACAAATTGATCTGAGGCATCCTTGAGACCTTACAGTCATATCTTTGATTCATTTTGTATGAACATAAATGAATTATTCTTAGTTTTGGAGGATTTAGTAGGATCAGGGTGGTTGCATCCCCCTTTATTTTTAAAATTAATATTTGATCTCAGGAACATAAATAGTTATCTTTTCCGAGGCCTTTATAAACCCATCATTTTGTAATCAAAGGCATCTTGGCGTAGGGCTTATTATGAACAGTTTATACTCAAATTTAGACATAAGAAATATTTACTTTATGCTTTAGTCATCTGTGAATGTTGTTATGATCTATAGTTTGTTTATCTTGGTAATTGAATGACTCCAGATAGCTTTCGTCTTCGCAGATTGTTTTGTTGTCAAGATAGTTTTTCTTCATGGTTCATGATTTTATGCTTCGGTTTTATCAAAAGAATTGAATGATATTTCAATTCATATTATGAGGTTTACCTTAAATATGTTGATTGATTAAATGCAAGCTGTAACTGTAGGATTTATCTCATGTGTTATCGCTTGTAGTCTATTATATCACTGTAATTATCTTGCGTCCTGTTGTTTTATTCATTAAATACACTAGTCAATGCACAGTTTAGCTTTTGTACCAAACAATGTGAAGATGTACAACAGATTTATCTCATGGATGGACTGATGCACTATTTACACAAACGGTTGGATGCATATTCCTCAAGTGATTAATAGGTTAGTCTGTTCTTTTATTTCATTTGCTTGTTTATTATAGAAGTTTTTATATATAGTATAATTTTCACTATCTATATGTTTCTATTTAATTTAGTAGTTTAATATTTGATCTTATGAATGCATATAAACAAGAAAACAAACCAAAAACAAATAGTACTTTTGCTTTCTTTATTACTATCATTAAAAGAACTATTTTACATTCGATTTTTATGAGTTCAGATTAAAACTCGTGATTTATACATATTGTATATATGATAAATAGAACTACTATATAAATATTATTTAGATAAACTATATATATATATATATATATATA
>ML777273.1:751357-782948 GCA_009831015.1 Picea engelmannii
TATATATATATATATATTTAGATGGACATACATATTTCAGTGATTATTATTTAATAATTTATTGCATTCCTTTTAGTTATTTTTCACTTCCCTTAGGACTTTAGATTGGCCAACGAAGCCATTAAACTCGTCAGAGTGAGTAAATCCAAATGGCTTGGGTTAATTAGACAACCTCGGACCGGATTCACTCTTCCAGTTGGTGAGCAGTCAATTTTGCCCGTCAACAAAATCTAAATTTGGTATCAGAGAAATTATTGGCTTCAGGGAGATGAATTCGTGGTCAGGGGTTTGGCTTGGTACAATGATAAGCCTTTTTATAATGGGAGATCTATGATATTGATTATACAAGTGAAAATAAATGGCGAGCAGTTTGAAAATAGAGATCGAGAAATTTAATGAGAAAAGTTTGGAGTCGTAGAAGCTAAATATGGAAGATATTTTGGTAGAAAGAGATCAATGGATCATGGTGGATCTAGGTTTTGCACCTATGGGAACTTTATCAGATGACTAGAAAAAGTTGGATTGGAAGGCAAAGAGCACAATCAATACTGTGGTAAGTCAGTTATTATGAACACAAAGAGCACAATCAATACTGAAGGCAAAGAGCACAATCAATAAAGTGATAGAGAATATGAACGCTTTCAATATTGTGGTAAGTCAGTTATTATCTGTTGAGATTAAGATTTCAGATGAAGATAAGTGTATCAGTTTACTGTGCTCTTTACCAGACTCTTGGGATAGTCTGGTTGTGGCCATATGTAGTAATACAACTACCTTGAGTTTCAATGACATCGTCTCATCCTTTTTGTCAGAGGAGAGGAGACGAAAGAACATGGAAGGAAAGATCATAGATGCATTATTTGCAAGAGGACACTCCTAGGATAGAAATGGATCTAAGTCCTCAAGTGGGAGATCTAAGTATAAGGGTAGATATAAATCTCCCAGAAATTTTGTAAAGGTATGTTGGAGATGTGTAAAATAAGGGCACTTCAAGAAGCAATGTAGATCCAATAAAGTTGAGAGAGTGAAGGGATATGAAGGTGCTCCCTTTATAGAAGAAAAAACTTCCAAGGAAGAAGGAGGAGATGTGTACTTGGAATATTCAAGCACGCATGCATATCATGAGGCATGGTTGGTTGACTGAGGTTCATCTTTTCATATGATTCCCCACATGGAGTGCTTCTATGAATATGAAAGGTGTGATGGAGGTAATGTTTTCCTAGGTGATTAATCCACAACCAAAATCATAGGTCAAGCAAGAGTCAAGTTGAGACTCATAGATGGAAGGATTAGAACACTTCCTGGTGTTATGCACATCCCATGTGTTATCACAAAAGTATGCATTATCAAATTTAGTCAATTGTGCAACGATGTGGTCCATTATGCAACATTATGGTACTTTTGCAGAATGAGTGAAATAGATCATTTTGTAGCACTCATTTTGTATCACCTGCGAGAATTCATCTAATGACGCTATTTTGGTAAAAAAAATGAAGATTGAAAGTGCAAAGTTTGTAACTCCTTGCAAATAAAAAATTTGTCTTTTCATCTACTAATGCTCTCGGGCTTATAACAAGGTTTAAATTATTTTGGGAAAAAATAATTGAGCCCCAGGCCCAATTTTCAAGTGTTGTGATTCATTCTAAATCACAACACACAATACCAAATTCTAGCTCCCAAGACCAAGCACCAAACCAAGGAGGGAGCCTACAATGGGAAACTATCTTTACACTACGCATCGATAAACCTTACAACTATCGATGCATATAAACAAGATTTTTTCAATTCTCCTCATCAATATGGGATAAATACCCACAATGCATATAATAAAGGGGTTTTTCTCGGTGTATATATAATAAAATCTCAATGTATGTCGAGATTGTTTATCAAGTGCATATATCAAGTGCATTATGAGCTCACTGGTCCAAGTGTTAAGTCCATGCACAAATTTCACCATGAGTGCAGGTTCAAAACGCAGGATATGGGAAAATCAACAAAGGCTCAAGTTAAGTCTAAAGTGCGCTAAGATGAGAATCTATGAGGAGACAAAGTGTACCTATTCATTAACAACTGGATTTCAGTTGCATCATCAAGTTAATGGGTTGAGTGTAAAATGTGCCACCAAACTTTATAACACTCAATAAACCAATGTTGAGCGTACATACAAGAGAACCATGGATATTTTATCATATTTTGGAATTCATAGGCATTGTCACACTTAATGCTAATCTCTGCGCTACAAGTTATTATGAAGTTGGCATCCAAATCGGTTTTGAATACTCTTATGTCTATTAACCACAATATATTGTAGAATGCCAACAAAATCCATGCACATGTGTAAAAAGTGTTATTCTAAAATCCAACAGAGTGCTCGACAAGTGTCAATGGAGATAATATTCAAGACAAAGCACCATCCAATAACAAGTATACTTCTAGTTGTCAAAGTGACCTGTTTATTTCTTCAGTCAAGAATAATGATTCGTCTTGGGAAAAGAACATCATCTAGGAAAATATTAGATGAAGCATGAATGTGAGGAGAGGAAAAGATACATGTTTTCAATATAATCTCGAGAGAATTTCACATTTTTAATCATATCTTCCATTGAAGATTCTCGAGAGTTGCATTATCAGCATGTTTAAATATCTTTGTTTCCATTTGTTTTGTCTTCTCACTCAAACTAATTGCAGAATTTGAGGATCATAGTTTCTTTTGATTTACAAACTCTTCGATAAAATAGGATATGTTGTGCCTTGCTTCTTGATCATTGTTTGGTTCAAGTGGTGTTATTATTCACTTTGCAGAGGGATCCCTTCCTGGTGGATATGCTACCCTTTGTCATTCTCTTCAATCTATTTTCCATCATTATGTAACCTTTTGTATGGTATACAATTTGATTTCCTTCAATCTGTAGTGTGTTTACGACTCCATGCCCAATGGTAGGTCACTGGTTGACAATTTTTTGCCCTCTCCTTTCTTGATTAGTCTAGTTGATACACCTACCAAACCTTCTTTAATCATTCAGTTTTCCAACATTCGTATGGGTACTAGTCTTATCCTTATAATAGTCTAAGGGTAACTTCTAGTGCTAACATAAGGATTGGCCATAAATTTGATTTATGTAAGAAAAATGGGTGATGCAGGGGAAAAAACGGTATTTGAAAAAGAAACCTACATGATGGTTTGAGGAGCAATGATGTTTTTGAAGGGAGTTCGAGTTGGAATTATGTACAAGCTGCAAGGAAGCGCTATTAGTGATGTTTGTAATAGTTACATTGTTCTTGATATTGGAGCAGAAAAAGAAAAAACTCCTACAGTCTCTAGAAAAAAGTTTATGTTGTGGCATCAAATACTGGGGCATATCGGAGAGAAGGGTCTTCAACTACTACATGGTAAAGGTATGGTTGAAGGTATATTTAACTGCTCTCTATATTTTGATTTCTTTGAACATTGTGTATCTAGGAAGCATAATCAGGTAAGATTCCCCTCTAGTGCAATGAGGGCATAAGGAATTTTACACCTAGTGCACAATGATGTGTTTGTACTTGTATCGGTTCCATCATTGGGAAAATTTATGTACTATGTCTCATTTATAGATGAACTCTTTAAGAATACTTGGATATATTTCCTCAAAAATAAATATGAAGTGTTTGATAGGTTTAAATAGTTTAAGGCTCTTATTGAGAATCAATGAGAGAAAATAATTAAGGTAATGAGGATAGATAATGGTGGAGAGTTATATAGGAATGGATTTGAATAATTATGTAAGAAGTGTGTTATATCAAGGTAGAAGACTACTCCATATAAAACTCAACAAAATGGAGTTGTAGAAAGGATGAACAAGACATTGATGAAAAAAGCAAGGTGTATGCTCAGTGGTTTTGGGTTAGGGAAAGAATTTTGGGCAAAGGTAGTCGGTAGTGCATGTTACCTGGTAAATAGATCTCCTTCATCAACAATGGATGACAAGAATCCACAAGAGGTATGGATTTGTAATAAAACTTCTCTCACACATATTAAGGTATTTTGTTGTGAGGCTTATGTTTATGTTCCAAAGGAAAACATGAGTAACCTAGATAAGACAGATGAAAAGTGTATCTTTATTGGGTATAAATATGGTATCAAAGGTTATAAGCTTTGGAACCCATAAACTAAGAAGGTTGTGTATATATGGGATGTGGTATTTAGAGAAATGAAGGATGTTGTCAAACAGGAAGTCCTACCAAGTAAGGAAGAACCATAGAAAATAGAGTTTGAGCTAAAGGATGATGAATCAGACTCTACAGAAGATCAAGAATCAAAATAAGAAGATCCTCATACTCTAGTATTGAGGAGATGGGTGCGGGAAAAAGGATACTGGAAAGGTATACTCCACCTGATTTCTGTTCAATTTTTTCTTGTATATTACTGATGGTGATCCTAGAACCATTAGGGAGGAAGTGGATTCAGAGGATGGAAAACTATGGAAAAAGGACATGGTTGAAGAAATGGTAGCCTCAGATAAGAATGAGGCTCGGGATCTAGTGGAGTTTCCAACTGGAAGAAATCCCATTGTTAACAAATGGGTATTTAAAAGGAAGCTGAATGCATAAGGAAAAGTGGAGAAAGACAAAGCTTGGTTAGTAGCAAAGGGTTATTCCCAAGTTGAGGGAATTGATTTTGGTGAGATTTTTTCTCTTGTTTCCAAGTTAATGTCTATTAGATTTATGTTATCTGTTGTTGTTGCCTATGATTTTGAAGTAGAACAGGTGGATGTGAAGACAACATTCATAGATGGGGATCTGGAAGAATAAATATACATGAAGTAGGTATAAGGATTTGTTGCGAAGGGAAAAAAGGAGTTGGTATGCAAGTTGAAAAAGTTCATGTATGGTTTAAAACAATCACCAGGAATGTGGTATAAAAAATTTTATACTTATATGTTGGGACTTGGCTTCACAAGAAGCATATAGGATCATTGTGTATATTTAAAATTAATTGGTGATCATTTGATTTATTTGGTCTTGTATGTGGATGACATGTTACTGATAGGAAACAATAGGGAGATTATCTAGGATGTGAAAACTCAATTGTCCTCCAAATTTGACATGAAGGATCTTGGTTCCGCACATTTAATTTTGTGCATGGAAATTAAAAGAGATTGGAAAAATAGGAAAATCTATTTAAATTAGAGAAAATATGTTGAGACAATATTGCAGAGGTTAAATATACAAGAATGTAAACCGGTCAGGGTCCCTATTCCTATAGGTGTAAAGTTATTTATAGATCAGTGTCCCAAGACATATCAAGAGGAGGAGGACATGTCCCATGTTCCATATGCGAGTGTGGTTGGCAATTTGATATATGCAATGATATGTATTAGACCATACATTGCAAATGCAGTGGGAGTTTTGAGCAGGTATATGTCAAAACCAGTGAAGGAGCATTGTACAACAATAAAGAGAGTTTTTAGGTATTTGTGTGGCACTACTAGTTATGGATTGTGCTACCAAGGAATACCAGGTTTGGACAGAGTGTTGGACATTAATGGCTTTGTGGAGGTAGACTGGGCTGGAGAATTGGATCATAGAAGATCTACACCCAGGTATGTGTTTAACCTGTTTGAAGGATCAATCAGTTGGATGAGCAAAAGACAGTCTGTAGTGGAAGTTTCAACTACAAAAGTTGAATACATGACATCCACTCATGCAGGAAATGAAGAAGTATGGTTATAGAGGTTGTGTTGAGGTATTTGATTGGCACAAAAAGTTGTAAGGATATATTGTGATAGTCAAAGTGCAATGTTTCTGGAACCCAACATATCATTCAAAGACAAAGCATATTGATGTTCAATATCACTTTGTGAGAGGCATGGTTGAAGAAAAGAAGGTATTGTTGATAAAGGTGGACACTTTGAAGAATGTTGCAGATTCATTAACAAAATTTATAAGCATTGAGAAGTTATCTTGGTGTAGAGTATCCATGGGAATTGTTGCCCTATATTGTTGACTATGTAACCTTGTAACCTTGTGTATGCAAAGAAAACAAAAAGTGGGAGAATGTTAGGTATGTACTATATTATTTGATAGGAACATAGGGGGGTAAGAGGGGGGAAGAGTGCCCCCTTTCCTGGGGGGGGACATAGGGGTTTGCAGGGGGGAGGGAGCCCCCCTACAAGGGGATTCGGGGGAAGTGCCCTGAGAATTTTTTTTATTATCAATTTCTGGGTCCATTTATGGGAGGTTTTTCGGCACATGGTTTTTCACTGATGGTTTTCTATTTCTAGTTAAGGAACTAGGGTTGTTGACTAATCCAAGTCATTGTATGAGGTTTTTGGATGTTGTTGGATCATATATGTAAATTGTATTTTAAACAATGTATGAGTGAATGAATATAGAATATGTTAGTTTTCTTGGTTTGGGGGGGGAAATATTTGTGTAAAGTGTGTATTTTCAATTGTATGTTTTTTGTTCTTTTATTCAAAGTCATTTTGCAATAAAATATTATACAAGGTTAAAATCTACATTTTATATCAGAGAAATTATTGGCTTCAGGGGGACGCCTTTGTGGACATGGGTTTGACTCGGGACATTTATAATCATTTTTACAGTGGGAGATCTGTGGTATTGATTCTTCAAGTGAAAAGAAATGGCAAGCAATTCAAAAATAGAGATTGAGAAATTTAATGGGAAATGTTTTGAGCTATGGAAGCTCAAGGTGGAAGATTTGTTGGTAGCCAAAGATTAGTGGATCACAGTGGATCCAGGTAATGAACCTACAAGAATGTCAACATATGGAAGAACAAAATGGATCAGAAAGCGAAGAGGATAATTCGATTGCATCTCTCAGATTCAATATTACTGAATGTGTCAGGGGAATCTACAACCAAGGAGTTATGGAATAAGTTGGGGAAATTGCATCCATTTATTTCCTTGGTAAATAAACTATTCAGGTAGAAGAATTTGTATAACTTGAGGATGAGAGATGGAGATTCAATGTCATAGCATCTAAACGCTTTCAATATTGTGGTAAGTTAGTTATTATCTGTTGAGATTAAAATTTCAGATGAAGATAAGTGTATAGGTTTACTATTCTCTTTATTAGACTCGTCGTATAGTATGGTTGTGGAAACAGGTAGTAATATAACTACCTTGAATTTTGATGATATAGTCTCATCCTCGTGGTCAGAGGAGATGAGATGGAAGAACATGGAAGGAAAGAGCATATATGCATTATTTTCAAGAGGACGCACTGAGGATAGAAATAGATATAAGTCCTCAAGTGGAAGATCTAAGTCTAAGGGTAGATCTAAATATCTTGGGAAGTTTGTAAAGGTATGCTAGAGATGTGGAAAAGAAGGGAACTTCAAGAAGCAATGTAGATCCAAGAAAGTTGAGAGAGTGAAGGGATATAAAGGTGCTCCATCTACAGAAAAAAATACCTCCAAGGAAGAAGGAGGAATTGTGTACTTGGATTCTTCAAGTATACATGAATATCATGAGTCTTGGTTGGTTGAATCAGTTGTATCCTTTCATATGACTCCCCACATGGAGTGGTTCTGTGAATATGAAAGGTATGATGGAGGTAATGTTTTCCTAGGTGATGGCACCACAACCAAAATCATAGGTCAAGGAAGAGTCAAGTTGAGGATCATAAATGGAAGGATTAGAATACTTCCTGGTGTTCTGTACATGCCAGGATTGGCCATAAATGTGAATTATGTAAGAAAAATGGACGATGCAAGGGTAAAAATGGTATTTGAAAAAGAAATCGACAGGATGGTTCAAGGAGAAATGGTTTTTTTGAAGGGTGTTCAGATTGGAACTCTATATAATATGCAAGGAATAACTATTAGTGATGGGTGTAATAGTTCCATTGTTCTCGATATTGGAGCAGAAGAAGAAAAAAATCCTAGAGTCTCTAGAGAAAAGGTTATGTTGTGGCATCAAAGACTGGGGCATATCATAGAGAAGGGTCTTCGACTACTACACGGTAAAGGTATGGTTGAAGGTATGTCTAAATTCTCTCTGGATTTTGATTTCTTTGAACATTGTGTATATGGGGAGAATAATCGGGTAATATTCCCCTCTGGTGCAGTGAGGGAAGAAGAAATTTTACAGCTAGTGCACAATGATTTGTTTGGAAATGTGTCGGTTCTATCATTGGGAAAATAAGTGTACTATGTCTCATTTATAGATGAATTCTATAGGAATACTTGGATATGTTTCCTCATAAATAAATTTGAATTATTTGATAGGTTTAAAGAGTTTAAGGCTCTTGTTGAGAATCAAACAGAGAAAAGAATTAAGGTGTTGAAGATAGATAATGGTGGAGAGTTTCACATGAATGAATTTGAAGAATTAAGTAAGAAGTGCAGTATAGAAATGTAGAAGAATACTCAATATAAAAATCAAAAGAATGGAGTTTCAGAAAGGATGAACATGTCGTTGATTGAAAAATCAAGGTACATGCTTAGTGGTGATAGGTTAGGGAAAGAATTATGGACAGAGGCAATGGGTACTACATGTTATCTGGTCAATAGATCACACTCATCAACACTGGATGACAAAGACTCCACAAGAGGTATGGATGGGTAAGAAAACTTCTCTCAAACATATCAAGGTATTTAGTTGTGAGGCCTATGTTCATGTTCCAAAGGAAAACAAGAGTAAGCTAGATAAGAAGGATGAAAAGTGTATCTTTATTGGGTATAAAGATGTTCTCAAAGGTTATAAGATTTGGAACCCAAAAAATAAGAAGGTTGCATATAGATGAGATGTGGTATTTAGAGAAATGATGCATGGTGTCAAACAAGAAGTCCTACCAAGTAAGGAAGAACCAGATAAAATAGAGTTTGAGAGAAAGGATGATGAATCAGACTCTACAGAAGAAAAAGAATCAGAAGAATAAGATCCTCATACTCAAGTATTGAGGAGATCAATGTAGGAAAAAAGGATACTGGAAATGTATACTCCACCTGATTTCCATTCAAAGTTTTCTTTGTACATTATTGATGATGATCCTAGAACCGTTAGGGAGGCAGTGGATTTAGAGGATGGAAAACTTTAGAAAAAGGCCATGGTTGAAGAAATGAAAAGCTTGGATAAGAATGAGGCTTGGGATCTAGTGGAGTTTCCAATTGGAAGAAAGTCCGTTGGAAACAAATGGGTATTTAAAATAAAGATGAATGCAGAAGGAAACTTGGAGATATACAAATCTCTGTTAGTAGAAAAGGGCTATTCCCAGGTTGAGGGAATTGATTTTGGTGATATTTTTCTCTTTCTTCCATGTTAACCTCTATTAGATTTATGTTATATGTCATTGTTGCATTTGATTTTGAAGTTGAACAGATGGATGTGAAGACAACATTCCTACATGGGGATCTGGAAGAAGAAATCTACATGAAGCATCCATAAGGCTTTGTTGAGAAGGAAAAGAAGGAGGTGGTATGCAAGCTTTAAAAGTCCATGTATGGTTTAAAACAACCACCAACTATGTAGTATACAAAATTTGATACTTTTATGTTGGGACTTAGCTTCACAAGAAGCAAAGAGGATCACTGTGTATATGTTAAATTAATTGGTGATCATTTGATTTATTTGGTCTTGTATTTGGATGACATGTTGCTAATAGGAAACAACAGGGATATTATCCAGGATGTGAAAACTCAGTTGTCCTCTAAATTTGAAATGAAGGATCTTGGTGCTGAAAATTTCATTTTTGGAATCGAAATTAAAAAAGATCGAAAAAATAGGAAACTCTAGCTAAATTAGAGAAAATATGTCGAGAAAATATTGCAAAGGTTAAATATGCAGGAATGTAAACCGGTCAGGGTCCCTATTATTGTAGGTGTAAATTTATCTACAGATCAATGTCCTAAGACACATGAAGAGGAGGACATGTCTCGTGCTCTATATGTGAGTGCAGTTGGCAGTTTGATGTATGCAATGGTCTGTACTATATCAAACATTGCACATGCAGTGGAATTTTTGAGTAGGTATATGTCAAAACCAGGGAAGGAGCATTGGACAACAATAAAGGGAGGTTTTAGATATTTGTGTGATCTAGGTGGATATCGATGGCGACCCACCTTTTTCAGCTAGCACAAAACAACTTTCTAGCAATTTTGATAATTTACTATTTTTAGTAGTTTTTCGGGTCCTGAACTTCCAGAGCCGTTTTGAGGCCCTAAACGACGTTTTTTGGGGTATGTTGCAATTGCAAAATTTCATCTGTTGTAGTCCTTAGATAGATATTTCCAATGGGCTATCATACGGCTAAAACGGAGATCGTATGCAAAAGTTACGACCCCGGGAAGTTGATGTACCGACTTACCCAAATGAGGCCCACATGACTTTTGGTGCTTCATCTCCTAGGGTTAGGTTTTTGGATGTCTAGGGTTTTTTGGAATTCTTGTTTATTGTAAAAAGGCCTTAAGAGACTCATTGTAATCACCTTATTGCGAATGAGTGCAACCGTCACATCTCTTCTGAAAGATGAGCCGCCACCATTCCAACAAGCTTGTTTCCGCAGCATTTTACAGTTTCCAGCTTATTTCTTTATTGAATAGAAAACCAGTTCTACTGTATCTCTATTATTTTGTGTTAAGCACCTGTTAGTAATCTGTATTCATTTCATTTTGCTCATAAGATTTGGATCAGTGGTATCAGAGCGGTCTACTCCTTGTCATCTTAATGTATGTCCCCAATGAGGTCGGAGTACAAAGACTTGGGTCTTGAGCTTGTTTTTCTTGAGGAAAAAAACTCTCGCACGCCCAGGCGACCTATCATGGTAGGAGAAAAGAAAGATGATGGGATAAGAGATCCTTTCAAACTATTTATTGAGGAATCCCTCATGCAACAGAGGAATGATATGATGGATAGTTTCACGCAAATCCTTTGGTGACTACCAACGGGCGACGCATCTTCTTCGAATGTTGGCGCTGCCCCCTTCAAGGTACAAATAAACTTCGATATTCCTATATTTGAAGGTCAGATAGACGCAGATGTTGTAGAAAAGTGGTTGAATCTACTATAAGGGTATTTTTCTATCCATAGCTTTTCGAATAGAGCAAATATTACTTTTGCACTCCTCAAAGTCGTTCCCCATGTCAAAGATTAGTGGGAAACGTTCTGTGAGAAAAAGGAAATAGAGGAACCCTCATTATTTTCAGTCATGGCCACATGGGAATCCTTCAGGGATGATATTAAGGAACAATACTACCCTGTCAGAAGTTATAACAACCGTTATACCAAATGGACCACACTGCGGAAAGAAAGAGACCAAGCAGTGCTAGATTTCGCAAATATCTTCCATACCTTGTGCACCAAGATAGGTATCAAAGATTCAGAGAGACATCTAGTCCTCAAGTATCGCGGTGCTCTGCATATATACATCTAGACTGAAATGCAATTTTTGTACATCTCATCCTTGGGAACGACCTCCAGATATGCCATCAAAATCGAGTAGAAGCTGAAACAAAAGACACGACTATTTGGGCCTGGGAACACCTCACAACAAAAATCAGGAAAGGGCAGCCCCAACCCACAAAACAAAGGACAGAGAAAAGATGGACAGTATCAAGACAACCAGTCCAAGCCGCAAGAAAAAAATTACACTAGAAATACAAAGAAAGACACCGGGAAGTGGTGCGACTTCCATAAGAGCCCTTGGCATAACACTGCTGACTGCCGCTCAAAGCTATCGTTGGTGGCTGAAGTGAAAGCCTCTGAATCAGATGCGTATTCTGACTCTGAGACAGAACCAGAAAAGGGAAGATGGATCATTGACGCGGAACCTAGTGCCACCATTGCTACCACCAGGCTCCATCCTGGTGAACCAGACGAGCCAGAAGAAGGAGAGCACCTCTTCTATTCACATATGTGGGTAAAAGGTGCACCACTGCACTTCATCATTGATAGAAATATCCATAAGAACCTCATCTCAGTAGAGGTCTTCAAGCGGCTAGCCCTACAAACAATTCCACACCCACAACCCTACACCAATGGATGGCTCCGCCAAGGAAGCGATCTCCACATCAGCCAACAGTCTCGATTATCTTACGACATCAAGCCCTTCAAAGATGAGGTATTGTGTGAAGTTTCTCCTCTCGAAGTTTGTGATGTTATTTTGGGTCAACCTTATTTATGGAAACGTCATGCTGTATATGAGTCTAGGCCTCGTAATGTTATTATTACTTTAAACAGGAAATTGTACAGGATACCCAAGGCTGTCCCACCTAGTGTTATTTCCTTGATCTACACTAAGCAATGCAGGAAGGTCATCTCTCAGACAGGGAGGTTTGTATTCTTTGTGATTCTCTCTCAGAATAAGAGAAATATCACAGCCACATCTAGGGTCTCTGCGGCCGACCTCTCCACACAGTAGAAGAAAGTAGATAAGGTCATGGAAGAATACTCGGATATCTTCTCCTCACCTACAGGGGTACCTCTGCACTGCCAGGCCAAGCACCCCATCGATCTGACCCCTGGTGCACCGCTGCCCAATGGGCCAGTCTATTGTCGCTTTTTGTTAGAGAATGAGGAGATCAAGTGACAGATCCAAGAAATACTCCACAAGGGGAACATCCATCCCATATCATCACCTTGTGGGAGCTCAAATATGCTGGTACAGAAGAAAGATGGAACCTGGAAACTTTGTATTGATTATCGAGCTCTGAATAAAATCACAGTCAGAAATTGGTACGTGATTCCCTGAATCGACGACCTCCTTGATCAACTTACGTGGGCCAAATACTTCAGTAAGATTGATCTGAAGTCTGGCTACCACTAGGTCTCGATAGAATAGACAGATGTATGGAAGACCGCCTTCAATTCAGAGGAAGGCCTTTTTGAATGGTTGGTCATGCCCTTTGGTTTGATAAATTCTCCAGCCATTTTCATGAGGATGATGGATGATATCCTACGACCATTCATCAATACTTTTGTAGTGGTGTATCTGGATGACATTCTAATTTACAGCAAGACTTGGGCCGAACACTTGCAACATATTCAACAGGTTCTACACACCCTGTGACAACACAAGCTATACACCAACTTGGAAAAGTGCTCCTTCGGCATGGACATGGTCCATTTCCTGGGCTACATCATTGATCAACATGGCGTACATGTGGATCCAACCAAGATCCAAGTCATCCATGACTGGCCAGCCCCAACCACACTCACTGAGCTTTGAAGCTTCCTGGGCCTTGCCAATTTCTACTGCAGGTTCATGCTGGGATTATCCCATATTGCATGGGCCCTCAGCCAAATAAATAGGGGTGGTGGTAAGGAAAAATTTGCATGGGGCCAGTCCCAACAACAAGCATTCGATGATTCGAAGCAACGCTTGTGATTAACCCCAATACTTTCACTACCAGACCCGCAACATCCATTTGAGATCGAGACAAATGCTTTAGACTATGTTGTGGGCATCGTTCTCACTCAACACGACCATCCCGTGGCCTATCATAGTGAGACACTGGCAGATACTGTTCGTAAGTACCCTACTTAAGACAAATAAATGTACTCCATTGTGCAATGATGTCGCCAGTGGAGACATTAAATTCTTGGGAAGGAGACAATCATCCACACTGATCATAAGCCACTGTAGTTCATGAAGACAAAGGGAAAATTGTAGAGTGACCGTCATCAAAAGTGGTCCACATACTTGCAGCAATTCCACCTCAACATCAAGTATAAAATAGGAAGTACCAATCACGTCGCTGATTGCCTCAGCAGACCACAAGTCGTGGCACTCACCACATTTATAGACTCTTGTGGCCATGAGACCTCTGGATGGCCCCAACTCTATGAGATAGACCCTGAATTCGACACCATCTGCCAAATGTTGGGAGCAAACATAGTTGTCAATAATTTCCATCTTCAGGATGGGTTGTTGTGTCGTCTAGGCCATATCTGTGTTCCATCAAGCGAGAAAGAAAAGCTGATCTGGAAAGCCCACTACAGTCGGGTGGCAGGACACTTTCATGTTGAAAAGACAATGGAGATGCTACATAAAAATTTCTACTGGTCAAAACTTTGACAGGAGGTCAGTAAGTATATCAGGTCCTACACTGCCAGCGCTATTGCCAAATTGACCACTAAGAAATAGGGCCTGTACACCCCTCTTACTACTCTTGAAAAGCCATGGGAATCCATCTCAATGGACGACATGTCGAGCCTCCCATCCACCAAGTAGGGAAATGACTGTGTTTTTGTGGTTGTTGATCGCTTTTCTAAGATGGCGATTCTGGTTGCCTGCAAGAAGAGCATCACAACAGAGGCCACTGCCAAGATCTTCTTTGAATGAGTCTAGGTACATTTTGGAATCCCACAAAACATTGTCTCAAATTGGGATAGTTTATTTCTCAACATATTTTGGTCGAGCCTCTGGTCATTTCTAGAGACCAAGCTCACCAAATCCACGACCTTCCACCCCCAGACAAATGGCCAAACCGAGGTTGTAAATCGAATGATTGTGCATATCCTTCGCATGTATAATTCAAAGAACCCTAGCACATGGGATGAGAGCCTTCTCTATGTCCAACATAGCTACAACCAAGCCTTGCATAGCTTAATCGACCACAACCCCTTTCAGGTGGGGTTGGGATTCCAACCAGTGGGTCCCATAGATGTTGCACTTCCCGTTGCGGTCACCTTGCCTAACTCATCTCCTGCTCCAACTAAAGCTGACAAAGCCACCCAGTTCATTTAGAGGATCCAACACATCCACCAACAGGTTTAGGATATCCTATATAAGTCCAATGACAAATACAAACAACGCCATGATCAACATCGTGTGCCACATAAGTTTCAGGTGGGCGACAAAGATTGGTTGCACTTGCAGAAAGAACGCCTTACAAGACCCCATCAGAAGCTTCTCCCACTCCATTATGGGACGTACACTAACACTAAATTCATTGGGATAATGATTTTGAGCTCCACATTCCTCCTTTCCTTGGCCTGCACCCAGTGTTCAACGTGGACCTCCTTCGGCCTTATTTCCCACCATTATTGGACACCTCAGATGTAGAAGAACAAATGACACCAATAGAGCTCAACCCCGACTACATACAACAGGCATCCAGTGATCCGATTATGGACACACGGATCAAGGGAAATCAACAACAAAGGATCCAACTTTATCGAGTCATCAATGCAGGGCAACTCCTGCACCAAGGCATGTGGCTCCCTCGGGGCCAAATTCAACAGAAATTTTGTCATCTGATGGGGGAACTCAACACAATGGAGACAATTTCTTCCTAATGAGGGAGGATTGATCTAGGTGGATATCGGTGGCCACCCACCTTTTCCAGCTGGCGCAAAACAACTTTCTAACAATTTTGATAATTTACTATTTTTAGCAGTTTTTGGGGTCCTGAACTTCCGGAGCCGTTTTGAGGCCCTAAACGACGTTTTTTGGGGTATGTTGTAATTGAAAATTTTCATCTGTTGTAGTCCTTGGATATATCTTTCCAATGGGCTATCATACGCCTAAAACTAAGATCGTATGCAAAAGTTACGACCCCGGGAAGTTGATGTACTGACTTACCCAAACGGGGCCCACGTGACTTTTGGCGCTTCATCTCCTAGGGTTAGGTTTTTGGATGCCTAGGGTTTTTTGGCATTCTTTTCTATTGTAAAAAGGCCTTCAGAGCCTCATTGTAATCACCTTATTGTGAATGAGCGCAACCATCACATCTCTTCTCAGAGATAAGCCACCACCATTCTAGCAAGCTTGTTTCCGTTGCATTTTACAATTCCCAGCTTATTTCTTTATTGACTAGAAAGCCAGTTTTATTGTATCTCTATTATTTTTTGTTAAGCACTTGTTAATTATCTATATTCATTTTTTTCTGGTCATAAAATCCAGATCAATGGTATCAGAGTGGTCTTCTCCTTGTTGTCTTAATGCATTTCCCCAACGAGGTCAGAGTTCAAAGACTTGGGTCTCGAGCTTGTTTCTCTTGAGGACAAAAACTCTCGCATGCCCAAACGACCTCTCATGGTAGGAGAAAATAAATATGATAGGACAAGACATCCTTTCAAACTATTGATTGAGGAATCCCTCACACAACAGAGGAATGAGATGATGCATAGTTTCATGCAAATCCTTCGGCGACTACCAATAGGCGAAGCATCTTCTTCGAACGGAGGCGTCGCCCCCTTCAAGGTACAAATAAACTTTGATATTCCTATATTTGAAGGTCAGATAGACTCGGATGCTGTAGAAAAGTGGTTGAATCTACTAGAAGGGTATTTTTCTGTCCATAACATTTTGAATAGAGAAAAGATTACTTTTGCACTCCTCAAAGTTGTTCCCCATGTCAAATATTGGTGGGAAACGTTCAGTGAGCAAAAGGAAACAGAGGAACCCTAATTATTTTCAGTCACGGTCACCTGGGAATCCTTCAGGGATGCTATTAAGGAACAATACTACCCTATCAAAAGTTTTGACGACCTGTATACGAAATGGATCACACTACGACAAGAAAGAGACCAAGCAATGCCAGATTTCACAAATATATTCCATACCTTGTGCAAAATTTCATCATGAAATTTTGTGCGAATGTTGTAGTCCTCAGATAGATATTTCCAATGGGCTATCATATGCCTAAAAAAGAGATCATATGAAAAAGTTACGACCCCGAGAAGTTGATGTACTAACTTACCCAAATGGGGCCCACATGACTTTTGGTGCTTCATCTCCTAGGGTTAGGTTTTTGGATGTCTAAGGCTTTTTGGAATTCTTGTTTATTGTAAAAAGGTCTTTAGAGCCTCATTGTAATCACCTTCTTGCGAATGAGCACAACCATCACATCTCTTCTCAGAGATACGCTGCCACCATTCTAGCAAGCTTGTTTCTACTGCATTTTATAGTTTCCAGCTTATTTCTTTATTGAATAGAAAACTAGTTTTACTGTATCTATGTTATTTTGTGTTAAGCACCTATTAATAATCTGTATTCATTTCGTTCTGCTCATAAAATCCGGATCATTGTGTGCCACTACTAGTTATGGATTGTGATACCAAGGAAGACCAACTTTGGAAATATTGTTGGACATACATGGCTTTGTGGATGAAAACTGGGCCGAAGATGTGGATCGTAGAAGATATAAACGTGTGTATGTGTTTAATCTGTTTGGAGGAGCAATCAATTATATGAGTAAAATACATTATGTAGTGGCACTTTTAACTACAGAAGTTGAATACACGACATCCACTCATGTAATAAAGGAATCAATATGGTTATAGAGGTTGTGTTGAGGTATTGGATTGGTACAACAAGCTGTAAGGATAGATTTTGATCGTGAGAGTGCAATTTTTTTGGTGAAGAACCAAACTTATCATTCAAATACAAAGCATATTGATGTTCAATATCACTTTGTGAGAGACATGGTTGAAGAAAAGAAGGTGTTGTTGATGAAGGTGGACACTTTGAACAATGTTGTAGATTCATTAACAAAATCTATGAGCACTGAGAAGTTATCTTAGTGTAAAGGATCTATGGGAATTTTTTCCCTGGATTTTTGACTATGTAACATTCTAACCCCATATATTCAAAGAAAAAAAAAAGTGGGAGAATGTTGGGTATGTGTTATATTCTTTGTCAGGCGTGCAGGGGGGTAAGAGGGGGGTGGAGCGCCCCCTTTCCCAGGGGGTCACAATGGGGGGTTTGCAGGGAGGCAGGAGCCCCCCTACACAAAGGTTTGGGGTTAGTGCCCCCAATTGTTTTTTTATTGGTTTTCATGTCCATTTATGGGATTTTCTTAGGCACATGTTTTTTTGCCGATGGTTTTCTATTTTCAGTTAAGTAACTAGGGATTTTGACTAATTCAACTCATTGGATTAGGGTTTTGGATGCAGATGGATCTAATATGTATATTATATTGTAAACAATGTATGAGTGAATGAATGTAGAATATGTTGGTTTTCTCAATTTGGGTTTCCAGGGGAAAAATCTCTTTGTAATGTGTGTATTTTCCATTCTATATTTTTTATTCATTTATTGAAAATATTTTTGCAATAAAATATTGTAGAAGGTTAAAATATACACCTAACATGTCCCCTTCCATGATCACTTCCTCTGGAATCTCTGGCTCCATGAGTGGGTACTTTGCATCTTTTTGTAAGTTGACGGTTTTTGTAGATGGGTTTCTCAGTGGTATATATTCCATGGGGAATATCGATGTTGAATAGGAGGCATTTGATGTCTCTTCAACTACAAGTGTCATTGTTGGTTGACTACATTGTTTCTTTGATACTTTTGTTGAAGCCACTGTTGCATTGGGTGGTGCCATCTTCCTCTGCAACTACTCTCTACATACAGTTGGGTTCTGCAACTTGACTCTGAAACTAATGTCTGCAACTCATCTTTCTATGTGAATTGTAACTGGCAATAACCTTCCTCCATCAACCCTTCACTTAATTTTATAATTCGTTTCTAGTTGTTAGCTTCCCTTCGTGCCTAAACTTGTATTCTAATACACTAGTTCTTTGCATTCATTACATGAAATAATGCTTCATTAACTTTGTATCTTCGACTAATTATCCATTAGATTCTACAACTTGTCAAAAATTCTTGCCAATATACATTTATGGTTACGTGACACCACTACTTTATCATCATGGTAGCTCTTTATTGCATGTCCTATCATGGATTGTCTTAAATTATCTTAATTTTTATCATAATGATATCTTCTCTCTGCATGATCTTATCTCTCTACATGATCTCTTCTCTCTGCAAGATCTCTTCTCTCTACACAAACTTGCTTCCTTCGTTTGTGTGCTATTGTGCCTAGTTCCTTCTCATTTGTGACATTTTGGGTTGTTCCTTTTTACCTACTAATCTTCAACTTTATACTTCTTCCCTGAACCATTTGATTTCTTTGTCCTATTTTCCATTCTTTCTCTTCCTTTTCTTCCTATAGTACACTGTGATATAAGTTCTATGGTACATATCCTACACAATTCACCTAGTGCACGGAAGGATGATCATCCCTGTATAGTTTCAATCGACTCCCATTCACTAGTCCTTCCATGACTTGTCCATCCAACTATTCCAGAAGAAAAAAACCTACTTATGTCACATATTTGATCATGTATGACCCTAGTCAGTGTGTCCTAAACATTCCAAGGTGTTGTGAGAACTTAATATCATAGAGTAGTACTAGATCTCATGTCTAGGACTTCTTCTACTTGATATCTCTGTCGTACCATGATTTTTCACATGACTTCTATACTTGATGATGGAACCCTATAACAAATCGATCTTCCTCTAATATCAATGACTGATAATATTTATTTATTGTGTCAAATTCCGTAAGGTCTATCATCACAACAATGCAGAGACTTGGTACAATAAATTCCATGGGCATGACTGCTTCTTGACCATATGATAATCCAAAGGGTGTCTGGCCTGTCAACTTCTTGCATGTAGTTCTATAATCCCATAACACTGCAGGGATCCTTAAGTCCTAGTCATCTCATCCTACATTACATACCTTTGCCAACGAATTTTCCAATATCTTATTGAAGGCCTCCATAGTTCCTTTTTCTTGAGGGTGATATTAATTTCTCTTTCGATGTTGAATCTTGAACTCTTCTGCCAATGACGCAATTGTCTTGTTCAAAACGTGAGTCCCCTGATCGCTCATAAGTACTTTAGGACACCCAAACCTTGTAACTTTATTATCAAATAAGAACCACATAGTAATATGTAATTGGTTCTTCCTATGCCTATCTTATCAAGTAGTTTATCATGGTAATTATGTACCTCACTCCTGTTCTCCTCGCTAGTGGATTAATTGGTCCAACAAAATCCACTGCTCATTTTTCAAATGTCTCCAAGGTGACTTGCAGATTTAAAGGAATCTCATCCCTTCACAACATCCTTCCTATTCTCTAACAAACGTTGTAGCTCTGACAATATTCCTTTCTGTCCTTATGGAGGGTGGGCCACCATATCCCTACATGCAAGATCTTTTGAGTTGCTGCCTTTCCTGGATAATGCTTTCATGCGTAATGACCTCCTCCACTTCCATCGTGCACCTATGCTAGGATCATTGGTCTTTTGTGTTCTAATACACATCATCCCAGTATCTCATCTATTCCTAACTTATATAAATTTCTTGCGATCAACTGATAATCCACAAATTTAACCACTAATTGCTTCTTTTGTGCTACTATCATATTTGATGGAGTGATTCCTATACTAAAAAATTGGACAATTTTTTTAGAGTGGTCATATACCATTTGAAATGAGAATAAATGTGCATCTGGTAAACTATCATCTAGGTTCCCTGAGTCATATCATGTCATTATTCACGATAGATGGCCTGGTCCTGCATTCATTTTCCCTGGCTTCATAATAAATTTGAAGTCATAATCCTCAAACAACAATAACCATGTGCATATTGTTCCCCCTCAATATTGGCTTGTTCACTAGGTATCTAAGAGAAGAGTGGTCTATATACATCTTGAAATGGGACCACAACAAGTAGAGTCTAAACTCTGCAAGGCATAAACCATTTCCAAGCCTTCCCTTTTTGTTGTTGTGTAATTCTTCTCAGTAGTTTACAACTTGCTGCTAGCAAAGGAAATTGAATGGTCTAACTCTCCCTCTCTTGGTTGGGCTAACACTACACCGAGTACTATCGACAATGCATCCACATCAAGAACATGACTGATTGTTATCCACGATCTCAATGTTTTCTGAAAGGAGGACCATGGAGGCGATGTTGATAATCGCACCAGCTCCACCCCGGTCTCGTGGTGGCCACGAGACCGCGACCTAGCCCGATGGGGGCCTAGGGCGATGCTTGACATCGCCCCCGTGAACCTTCATAATTATATATATATATCATTTTTTTTATTTTTTTTGTAATTTTAGGTTTTGTTTGAGTATTTTTTCTTATTTTAAAAAAAAATTGTATTAAATTTTTTATTTTAGGTTTTCTAGTTTAGTTATATATATTTAGTTTTGTTTATTTTTGTTTTTTTTAATCGTTTTGAAGTTTTTTTTCCCATAAATTTGTTTTTTTTTTCATTTTCCCTTAGTTTTTATATATATTTTTAATTTTTTTGTTTTCAGTTTTTCTTTATTTTTTTATATATAAATTTTCTTTTTCATTTTTTCAATTTTTTTTTCTTTTTTTTTTAGTTTTTAATTTTTCAAAAAAATATTGAATTCGAGATAGAGTTTTAGTTTTCAAATTGAGTGTTTTTCATGGAATTTTTAAATTTGTTTCATTTGTTTTTAGTTTTTTTTTCACCTTTATTTATTATTATTTTTTTTAATTTGTGTTTTGAATATATTTTTTTAAATGTGTTTTTTTCTTCATTTAAAAAAAAATTGTTTGCTAATATTTTCTCCTTTCTATTTTTTTGTAATGTAAATTTAAAAACCAATAGTTTGTAAATAAATTTTCAAGTGACCATTTGGGGTTGTTTGTTTGTGTAGGGATCTGTTGTCAATGGCACAATTTCAATTAGGTCGTAAAGAGCTATAATTTTAACATTTAGAAAAAAACATTTTGATTTAGATAGCATCACTTTTTTATTTTGATCTTGATTTTAAGTTTTTTCTGAGCAACTGTATGAGTTTTAAGGCCATGCTTAATTTTTTTTTATATTTTAACCCCATTAGAAAAAATGGTGCTACCAGTAACACCACTTTCGATTTGGCGGTTGATTTTCATATTTTTAATACAAAAATATGGGTTTTAAGGGATAGTGTTCTTGTTTTGAGGTCACAATTCTCATTAAGTCGGTAGTTGTACTTCTTCTGATCGGTATTATCTTATGCTAGTTTTCCAACCTCAATTGAACGGTTGACCAAACTAACTTTGGTTTCCTCATCATTTCCCGTGTTTTCCTTGGAAGAACATTTACATCTGATCCTAAGTCCATGATGACATTATCCATTTCATACTCTCCTTTCTACGCACTCAATATGAATTATCTGTTTGTCCTCTTCTTGCACAATACCTGGTTCACTTCTCTCTGCATCATAGGTACTTCTCTGTCTTGGGTGCACTATTTGTTCATCCTGTATAGTGCGTTCAATGTTGTTTCATCCTTCATCAACTCTAAACAACTCTTTAGAAAATATTTCAAAGTGTTTACCTTCTCGACTGAATTTTCTGGAATGGTGCGATCATAAAATGGGAGAATAAACTATATTGGTGGCACATTTGACATTGATGTTATCCAATCTGGTCCTAGTATTTCCCTCCTGGCTTGCTGATATGTATCTTTCTCTTTTTTGGGGTTAAACATTGGCATGGGTTCAAATATTTTCTTTATCCATTACTCGATCCCCTTTCCTTTTTACGTTGCATCCGCTACAGTTCTCATTCCTCTGTGCATAACAACTCCTATTTTGGGTTGATCGTTACTCTCCTCGACTGTTATCATCTATATGTTCTAGTTCTAGATTTGATTTTGGGTCCCTCTTGCCTTCCATTTTGCTATTAGTTGAGGACAATCCTCCGTCGCATGGTCCAATGCTCTACAGTACATGCATGCCATGCAAGGATTCAAGCAGTCTATTGCTAAATGTACCGGTTGATTTCAATTATAACAAATGATTGGTCCTCTTCCTCCTCTACCAAATTCGCCTCGTTCAAAACCTCTGTCGAATCCTCCTCGTGCACCCTAATTAAATCCTATCGGAGTATTATACTATGGAACCCCACGTTCTTCCATAACATTTTATTCTTGTATTATGTATGCATCAAAAGTGCGCTCTCTCATTAAGTTGAATGCGTGACAATCTTTCTCATCATTTCCTATAGACTTGCAAAAATTACAGAACAAATTCCTTGGCACACTCTAGTTCTTTTGTAATAATGGACAAGAAGACAGATGATGTCCCCATGTTTTTCATATTTCACAATACCCTAATTCTAATGCCAATGGGTTTGGTGCTCCCATAGCCATATACCATGCATATGTTGGGAATTCGTCTTTACAATGTCCTTCTGTCTTACATGCAATACACCAAACTTGTTCATGCTTTTCCTTTTCTTTCATTATTTTTGACAACTGAATCCTTAGTGCATCCAATTGTGACTAAACATGTTCCATCCCTGTGCCATCTCCTACAAGAGATTATTCTAACTTCATCACAATTTATAATTCTTTTGGTTGTGACATCACTGTTTTTCGTGTCAATGGACAACGAGTGTGCAACAACAAACTTGCAATAAACCATTCTCTATGTTGTTCATCAAGAATCAGAAATGTTAATCTACCCATCACATCTTTAAATATCTTATCGTAATCCAAAATTTTCTGATTCTCTACCTGCTTAATTTATTTCATCTCTTTGATATATTGCGACTTGGATTTTAGCTTAAGAAATTCCTTTAACAAAGCTTGTCCAATCTCTGCCAATGTCCTTGACTATCCCATTGGTGTAGTCATTTGGTACTTCATGTACCATACAATGTGTGACCTTTGAACATTGTTTCTAACTCCGCAACCTTTGTTTCCTTGTCCTGGACATTCTTCACAGTCAATATCATCTCACATACAAACATATGTTGCTTTGGGTCTTCCGACCCTGCTCCCTGGAATTCAAGAATTATTAGTGTATTATCTATTCTTGTCATTCTATTATGTGTAGTACTTACTCTCGATGATGTTGTCTGACTATGGTTTGTTGCGCTATTTCCACTATTCTAACTATAGTTCTAACTTCCTCCACTAACTACAATTACTCTTGACAAAGTTTCAGTTTTTTCTTCAAATCTTCGTGACACACATGGATTCATGGGTTTGACACATATTTCAATTTAATATGGACTTCCTTATTCTATCAAACTGCACTAAGGATTATTTTCTTTTTCTTTCTTTTCTTTATACGGTGTGATTTGAAGTACTACATTGGGGTATCTTTTCTCAAATGCTTTGTGCTACTCTTCTCTCTCATCCATACTATCCTTCTTACTATACCTAAACCTTTTCCCATAGAGAAATACTCCAATATCTCCATCTGAGTCAATGTCTTCCTCTCTCAGCATCCTCAGTCCATCAGTTTCTCAATCATATCCTTCCACTCTCAGACCATCCTTTGGACATCCCCTAGTTCCACTATGTGTGCAAAGGTGTTTAGCAGTTAGACTCCATCTTCATAACATTCTTGTCACACAAAACCATCTTTATCCAAGTAGACAATGCATTCATAAATCTTCCGCGTGGACCCTTGAAGAATTCCCTCTCCATGACACTATAAGACTGGGTACAATCTATTGCAAACTATGTAATTTAACCTCCTAGTACACTATTCAACAAAAAATCAACTACGTGAGAAACTTTATTTCTTACCGTATTAAACCGTCTGATCAATTAAGGGGTTGAGTTTCTCAGAACTTTATCTTGATATCTTCCAACGTTCTCCACTATCCTTTCTAAACATTTAATCAAAATTATCAAAAATTCACCAAAGAATATTTGATGAAGATTTGTGAACACATACCTTTTCAACCATTGTTCATTGTTGAGCCATGTGTTTCTATTATGTTCTATGGAAAATTATTGTTGCTTCCTCTCTATCCATTCTATGATATTTTCCTTATTCGGCCTCCAAAACATTCCCCTCAATTACAAATACTAGTCCCAGAAACATAACCATTTGTTGGCATACAGTGGGTAGAATTGGGGTTAATAATCAATATACCAACAAAACCCTTAGACATCGACCCTTTCGACATCACCTGCAAGCAAGTGAATTCTCACCTGATGCATCTAGACGGGTTGTGAGAACCAAGGTTTGGCAATGATGAGGAGAACTGATGAATTCAACATGTCTTTATTGTATGCGCCATTTCATCATTTAACAGTTACTTATCATGCAACATATCGTGTGTGCATAATTACTCTACTTGACATTCATTCATTTACCAGTTACCTCAATGTGCGACATTACAATAACATCTATGGATAACACATTCAGAATACTAAGCTTTCATCATCATTGCTTAATATCAGTAACATATTCATAACACTAAAAATTCTATGTTATCTGTAACACACACATGACATGACATCAAGACATAATTTTTAACGTGGTTCAACCCAATCTGGGCTACATCCATAATGGATGGATTCTTATATTAGTCATTTATAGTCTTCTTACAGCTGCACACTGCGCTTACAAAAATATACAATAGTAACCATTACTCAAACTTGCTTACTCATTCTGCTGCAGTGCGAGCCTCACTCCTCAGTCATTCTTCAAATCTTCTTCCTAAACTCGACTAACTCCAAAGAACTTTACACCCAAAACACTATCTCCTCATTCATCAACTACTAAAAACCACTTCTACCCAAAAGCCCATTACAATTTATAGTTTTACACTAGGGCTAAGCCCAATACAATGTGGAAAAAATGTCCCAAAATCCTAACTACTTTCCTCCTTTTGCGCATTGACTCCTGCACATGCTTCAACTTTTTTGTGCACGCGATGCTACTTATCCAAAATGTCGCGTGATCCATTCCTGTGCGATTCCCAAGACTTATCAAAACTTATTCAAAACGTCTATCCAACAAGTTCCAAACACTGTAACCCCCCAAAATGTCATTTAATGCCTCAAAATGACTACGAAAGGTTCCAAACCCTAATTTTCCAAACTAGGACCTACCATTATAATGGTCTAGCAAGATTCCTCCAATTTTTCCCACGAAGAAAATACCAAGATAGATGACAAATTGTATGATGATCCTATCTAGATTAGTTTACATGTTATTTATAATATCGATTATATGGTAGAGGTTTCCAACCATTTTTTAAAAATTATTTATAACATCAACTAAATATTTAAATTTAATCAATGTTATTTTTAACATCAACTAAACAATTACAACTAATTTTTTACATTTTATTAACACAAATTTTATTTTTAATTTTGAAATATTTTCATGACATCATTTTTTTCCCATAATTTTAATATATCTCTCACACATATATACAACTAATTTTTTACATTTTATTAACACAAATGTTATTTTTAATTTTAAAATATTTTCATGACGTCATTTTTTTCCCATAGTTTTAATATATCTCTCACACATATATATCTTCCTTATCTTGTGTGTACTTAAAATACATGTTTTTTCAAAGAAGAAATCTAGTATTTGTGAAATTGGATTTTAAAATGTATATTTAATTTTAATTTTGGGTAGTTAGAATGTAATCTAGTATTTGTGAAATTGGATTTTAAAATGTATATTTAATTTTAATTTTGTGTAGTTAGAATGTATATTTTTTTAGGAGGATTTTAGTTTTTGTTACCTTGAATTTTTTTTATGAAATTATTGAATTTTTTTATGAAATTATGGTAAGTGTTATCTTCTCTTTGTAATTGAATACCACTTTAAAATACTGTTTTAAGTTTAAACTTTATATTAAGAAAGAATATTTTAAATTTTATGTACATAAAATGCATATATTTTTTTAATAAAATTTTGGTTTTTGTAATTTTAGATTTTTTTTCTTTAAAAATTTATATATTTCTTTCTAATCTTTAGTGTTTTTTTTTTAAGTAAGAAGTATGATATATATATATTATTTTTTTGTAAATAAGAAGTATATATATTAAGTGCCTTCCAGATCCAAAGTTGAGCAACAAAATACAAAGATATTCATGTCGAGGTTACTGGACTGCCCCAATAGAGGGGAAACCAGTCCAGCTAGCTCATGAGTCCCCATAATTTAACAGATCTATTGTTCACCATCTAAGACATAAAAAAGTTCACATCTAAGACTTCCCCATAAGCTAAAGAAAAAAAGTTAACAGATAAATTGTTCATCAACTAAGACTGGAGGACTGACAAGACTATAGAACTAGACACCTGGAGAGTAGTCTGGCCACTTGGCCTGGAGATCCGATGGCCAAGGTTCCTCCTCCACGGATGTAGGTTGATCTACCCAGATCTTTCCATCTTTCACGTTGCCCGCAGTGTCGTCGATTTTGCTCTCTCGCGCTACGTCCTGTCCTGCACTTGTTTCTGCACTTGGCTCCTCCATTGGAACAGCTTCAGCCGGGCTCGAAGAGAGAGCATATTGCATAGAAGTGAGAGTCTGAAGGAAGAGCTCCACTTTGGCGTCTGTATCTTGAAGGCGGTAGTGGAGGTCCTCCAACCCCTGACGGATACCAAAAACTAGATCGTATAGGGCAGCCAGACTATCTTGCATCTGCGCAGTATTGAAGGAGTCATGGAAATGATGCCCAGCCCCCCTAGACACATGTTGAGGATGAGCATCACAACCCGTATTGCCCAGGGGGTTGAGGACTAACGTGGGGACAGTGGAATTCACCGGAGGGCTGAGAAGGTGTTGCAGGGGTGAGCTTGGCGACCTGGGCACCATTGCCATGCAATTCGACTGCGAGTTCATCGTGCCATGAGAGGAGGCTGAGAGGAGCTCAGGATGGAGACGAGGGGAGGAGAAAATGGAGGGCGAGTTGGAAGGGGAGACTGAGTGTCGATGAGGCTTCCAAGGCGAGCCCCTCCTCGGTCTTCCCCTTGGATGAGTCATGGGTTGGCCAGTGCGTCGGGCTGAGGCAGTCTAGAGCACCCGGTGGGGACGAAAGGCCAGGGAATAAGCAGGGGCGAGCTCGAACCAGAATGTTCGAGCAGGGTTACACCATTGCAGTGGTAGAGTGAGCTCTGCGGGAATCCAACGAAGGAAAATGACCAAGATTGCGAGCCACACCATGCCAAAATGCCAAACAGGAGGGAGTCCTGCGTTAATGCTCCTTTGCATCATAGTTAATTCCAATTAATCGTCGAGGAGGGTGGCAGGCTGCGACATGAGCCCTTCACGTGGCTCCGTGCCCCGGTGGCTGCTGCCAGCTCCCGCAATTCGCCACGTAGAGCGCACTAACACCCCATCCGGGGGAAGAAGTATGATATATTAAAACCATTCCAGAGCCAAAATGGAGTTCCAAAGTACAGAGATAGTCATGTTGTCATTACTGGACTGCCCCAACAGAGGGGAAACTAGTCCAGTCAGCAGAGTAGTCAGCATAAGTAATATGATAAACTGAGAAGAGGAAAGTCCTGGACAGCCTAGACATCAATTGAAACTAAAACATCTGACAAGATCTCAAATGACAACAAAGGCCTAAACATCTGGCATATAACCTGGCTAGGTGGTGTGGAGGTTCTCGGTCCAGGGTTCCTCCTCGACATATGTCACCTCGTCCGCCCATTGCACCTCGACTTTCTCTTTGGTCGCGGTTCCGTCAACGCCTTTCATGGTATCCTGCAACAGTCCCTTTACTGAGTTCACCTCCACAGTCATGGCCTCGTGCCCATCCTGTTCTGGCCCAAACTCTGTTGAGCGCTGCATCATGATGTTTCCGCCATCGGTAGCAGCACCGGGTTCCTTCACTGAAGTCGCTCCTGCCGGGTCCATGTGGAAAGCCTCGTGCATGGAGGAGAGAAGCTGGAGAAGGACCGCCACCTTTTCATCTGTGGTTTGCAAGCGAAATTGAAGGTCCTCCATCCCCTGGCAGAGTTCAAAGACTAAGCCGTAAAGGATGGCCAGGTTGTCTTTAAGCTGCTCGCCATGGAAGGAGTCAGAGGATGGGTGCCCATTGTTCCCAGTCTTATGCGGAGAAGGAGGCTCGCCTCCTAAGTTCCCTAGAGAATCCAAGACTGGTATAGGGGCCGGCTTAGCCACAGGTGGGGCGAGAAGGAGACGCGAGGAGGAGCACAGTGACCGGGGGATGATTGCTAGGCAATTGAACTGCGTAACCGGCGGAGCAGGAGGGAGAGTAATGTAAGGCTCGGCTTGGAGGGGAGGGGAGGAGCATATGGGAGGTGAATCGGGAGGCGAGACCGAAGGCCGACGAGGTCTCTAGGGAGAACCCCTCCACGGCCTCCCTCGTGGTCACGGCATATGGTTATGCTTGTAGCTGACCGCAGAGACAAGGTGCACCAGGCAAAGGCAGAAGGCCTTGGGGCAATTAGGAGCTGCAGGGAGCCAAAAAATTCTAGCAGGAGCAGGCCATGGTAGCGAAGGGGGGAGCCCTTTGGACCGCAAGCAGAGATGAGGGACTGATACTAGAAGCAAAGCCATGCGAAGACGTGTATTAGGAAAGGAAGACTGCATTAATGCCCTTTCACGTCGTATTGAGAGCTAGTTAATGCTGGAGGAGGGTGGCGGGCGGTGGCACGAGCCCGTCACATGGCTCCATGCCCCGGTGGTTGGTGCCGGCCTCCTTTATGTGCCATGTGTACCTCACTAACACCCCATCCCAGGGTTCAGTGTTATATATATATTCACTTGTATTTTTTTATAAATTTAAATTTGTGGTTTATGTTTTTTTCTTTATGACATAGTTTAAATGTTTTATTTTTTTTTGTTCATTTGATGAAAATTGGGTTGTAATTTTTTTTTATGAAATCACAAATTTAGATTTTTTAAATATTGATTTTAAATGCATAAATAAATTTATTACTTTGAAAAACTTTTAAAATATTAACATTTTACAGTCCTAACAAATCAAAATTGGAATTTTAATAAATTTTAACCAAATTTCAAACAAAATTGATAAAAAAATATATTACAAAAAAAAATAACCTTTTAAACTAAGTTTTTTTTATACTTGTATATCACTTTAACAAACAAACAAAGATGATGCAATGGCCATCCCTAAAGATGATGCAACCACCATCCTTTTCTGACTAAAATATAAATCAAGTTCAGAACTATAAAATATAAAGCATGTTAAGCATCATATAATGGCCATCCTATCTAACAAAAGTATAAATCAATTTTAAAACTAGAAAATATAAAGCATGTTTGGAATCATATAATGACCATCCCTTTCTTAAATAAAGTGTAAACCAAGTTTAAAACTATAAAATATAAAACAATTTTCAAACTTATAATATGTTATTGTGATTTATAAAACAAGTAAAACAAGAATCTAAATAAATATGGTATTGGAATCTAATGATTTTTACTTATGGTATTGCAATCTAATGATTGTTATTTTTTCCAATTGTATTTTAAGCGAAATAATAAATTAATTTTATGTAATTATAAAAAAAAAATTAAGAATATTTTTGTTTTTATAATTTTGATTTTTTTCTATAAAATTGTGATTTATAATTTAAGTTAGAATTTAATAATTCATTTGTAATTATAAAAAAAAAATTAAGAATATTTTTGTTTTTATAATTTTGATTTTTTTCTATAAAATTGTGATTTATAATTTAAGTTAGAATTTAATAATTCATTTATAATTTAAGTTAGGATTTAATAACTATTAAACATTTATTATTATATATTAAATTAAATAATAAAATAATTTTGTATATTCAAAATTATATATTTATTCCAATTTTTTTTTTTTTAGATTTTTCCATTTTAATTTTATTTATAAAATTTTAACTTATACTATAAGTATTCTAGTTAAATATTATTCCTATAGTTAAATATTATTAAGAATCATAAGAGTCATACCAAGGCTATCGTAACTATAAATGAAGCATAAAACAAGTTTAAATTTTAGATGAATATGATAAAAAAAAAATTGTAAAAGTTAAATGAATATGATACAAAACAAGTAAATCTAAAAATTAAATGAATATGCTTTTGTGATCAAATAATTATTACTATTTCCATTGCATATTAAATTAAATAGTAAAATATATTTAAAACATAAATAGGTATGGTATTGTGATTTATAAAACGAGCAAGTTTAGAGTTTAAATGAATATAGTTATGTGGTCAAATGATTGATACTTTTTCCCTGTGCCATTGCATCTTCAATTCAATGTTTGTTGTTTAATGCATTTTAAGTTCAATAAGTTTGTTTGATACTTTGGTAAGTATATATAAGTTTGATATTTTGTAATAACGATAAATTCATTGTAAAGTGTATATAAGTTGGATACTTAATAATAATTTGTTTATTTTTATTGTAAAGTGTATAATTCAATGTTTGTTGTTTAGTGCATTTTAAGTTCAATAAGTTTGATATAAGCTCATAAAGATAAATTCATTGTAAAGTGTATATAAGTTTGATATTTTGTAATAACGATAAAGTTTGTTTAATACTTTGGTAAGTATATATAAGTTTGATATAAGTTCATAAAGATAAATTCATTGTAAAGTGTATATAAGTTTGATATTTTGTAATAACGATAAATTCATTGTAAAGTGTATATAAGTTTGATACTTAATAATAATTTATTTATTTTTTATTGTAAAGTGTATAATTCAATGTTTGTTGTTTAGTGCATTTTAAGTTCAATAAATTTGTTTAATATTTTGGTAAGTATATATAAGTTTGATATAAGTTCATAAAGATAAATTCATTGTAAAGTGTATATAAGTTTGATATTTTATAATAAAGAGTGTATATAAGTGTGATACTTTATAATAAAGAAGTGTATATAAGTTTGATACTTTATAATAAAGAAAAGTTTATTGTAAAGTGTATATAAGTTTGATACTTTGTAATAAAGAAAAATTTATTGTAAAATGTATTTAATTTGATATTTTGGTAATAGACAAAAATTCATAGTGTGTATATAAGTTTGATATTGTGTAATAAAAAATATAAGTTTGATATTTTGTAATAAAAAAAA
>ML777273.1:809346-828967 GCA_009831015.1 Picea engelmannii
GCTTATGGGTTCTATTTGGAGTTAGGTCAATATAGTTGATGCTCCAAGATAGTCCAGCAGAGGAAGGATAGGAATGGAGATGGAAGTAGGTTAGGGAGGAAGGATGAGTAGAAATAGTTGAGAGAGTATGGAGATTTGTCTGAGGGTGGAATTTAATGTTTTCCCTTCAAAAAAAAAAAGAAAGAGAAATGTGTATATATGAATATTCATTATTACGTAACTAAACCACAGTTGTTTAAAATAAAATTGTTGAACCGGATAATAGTAATTAAAGGATTTCTCAAACAATTGATTGGTTTGTTGTCTTTTATAAAAGACTAGTCTTGCTGACTGGATTGGATGCATACATAAATTACTAAAGGATGAGAGTTTGATTATTAGTACATGCACGAGAATTGTATGTACTAGCTACACATGCATTTCTTGTACATATACACTAGTATATATGAGTTTTCTTGACTTACTTACTGATAATGTCGGTTAATTGCTATGAATTTGTGAACCATGTTTCTTTTCCTTGTACCATAAGATACCTTAACTTCGGGACGAAGTTTCCTAAAGGGTTGGTGTATGTAACAACCCTAGTTGAACAAATGTTTAAGGATTATTAAGTAAAAATTAATTAGGGGATTAATCATCTTAATATGGTATTAATTAAACAAGATTGGTATAATAATACTAATTAAATAATTATTAATTAATTAATGGTTGCAATTTGATTAATTAATTACATGTTACATTCAATAACTTGGGTATTAAATTTAAAAGGGATAATAAGTTATATTGTTTAAATTAAAAAAAAAAAAAACTTACATATTCGGGAAGGGATAGGACATTAAATATAAGATAAGATAATAAATAAGAAAGGATAAAATAATAAATAAGGGGATAAGGGGCATTAATTACAAAAGGATAAGGTAATTAATAAATGGGTAAGGAAAGTAATGACGAAGGGGGAAGTCGGTGAAGGGGCAATATGAACGGAGAAGGTTAGGGAGGAGGGGAGCATTCGGTGGGAGATTATTATTGATTTTGGGGGCTCTCTTGGATTGGAAGAGAGAAGAGAGTGGAGTTATGTAGTCGGGAAGGTTCAGTACATGCACCGGTTTGCTAGAGGTTTTGGGCACGTGGGCCAGGATATCCATATGATATCCTGGAGCTAGGTAGTTGTCCTAGTTGGTAGGGAGGATAGTAGGTTTGGGCAGTGTTGGTCAGTGCATCAGGAAACACGAAGGCAACATCAAGGAAACAAGGCGACAAAAATTAGCATCAGAACCAGGTAAATTGTTTGTGAAATGACTAAGTTATTTTTATGCTGTAGTTAAATGTTAAATGTTAAATCTTGCTGAAATTTATATGCTTATTTGAAGTTAATGAATTATTTACGCACTCAGAAATTCTTTGTTAGAAAGGTTATGCGTAATTGTAAGGATTTTTTTTTTACTAGGCTTGTTGATTTATTTTTCTTACTGGCCACTACAAAAGATAAGAATCTCTCGAATGCATTTTGGGCTGAAGCCATAAATACTATAGTTTATTTAAATAATACAAGTCCAACAAGGTGTCTTGATAATTTTACTCCTTTCGAAGCCTTATATGGTTCTAAACCTGTAGTTCATAATTTGAAAGTATTTGGGTATAAGGCTTTTGCACATATTCCAAAGGAGAATAGGAAGAAATTGGATGCTAAAGCCATTAAATGTATTTTCATTGGGTATTGTTTTGAATTCAAAGCACAAAAATTGTTTGATCCTTCTACTCACAAAGTATTTGCGAGTATAGATGTACTTTTCCATGAGCAAGAAACCATAAATCTTGACAACAACAGTCATGAGGAATAGCATAGACTTCTTGATGAAGGAGTTAAAGAAGAGCAACATCAACAATCACAACAACAACCACCACAACAACAGCCACAACCGCAATGACAACAACAAAAACAAGAAGGACTCAGTGATATGGACACTTCAAGCAATCACAATTCACCTAGAGGTGAAGACAGATCTTCACAAAGTTGGGACGAAGATAATCAGTTGAGAAGATCTTCATGATAGGTTCGGCTCTATGAGAGGTATAGAGACTATTCCCTAATAAGTATAATTTCAAATGTCATAGAACCCCTGAGTTTTGATGAAGCCAATGAACATGATGAATGGAAAAATGAAATGGAGGAAGAATATGAATCTATAATGAAAAACAATACTTTTGAATTGACTGAATTGCCTAAACATAAAAATCCCATTGGATGCAAATGGATATACAAACCCAAATTTAAATCAGATGGTAGTATACATAAATATAAGGCTAGACTGGTGGAAAAGGGGTATTCACAAACAAAAGGTATTGATTATGCTGAAACATTTGCACTAGTAGCTAAATTGAATACTATCAAATTGTTAATTTCTTTGGCTACAAAGTACCATTGGAAGCTACACCAATTAGATGTTAAATATGTATTTTTGAATGGTGAGTTAAAGGAGGAGGTTTACCTTAATCAACCTGGAGGGTTTGTGGAACAAGGGAAAGAACACTTAGTGTGTAAGTTAAAGAAAGCACTATATGGACTAAAACAGGCACCTAGGTCAGGGTATGAGAAGATATACTCTTTCTTTCTTCAACAGGGTTTTATGAGGAGCAAAAGTGATCCAAATATGTATACAAAATTTGATGAGAAGGGGTATATAGTATTGATTTCATTATATGTTGATGATTTAATAATTACAATAAATGCAAAGAAGTTAATTGATGAAATCAAGGAGAAATTATCAAAGGTATTTGAAATGAAATATCTTGGTGAGTTACATTACTGCCTAGGTCTTGAAGTTTGGAGAAATGTAGGCCAAACTTTTGTTTGTCAGAGTAAGTATATCAGAGAAATACTTAAGAGATTTAAAATGGATTAGTGTAAGTCTTCTATTGTTCCCATGCAGCAGAATGTGAAACTTTCTTGTGATGATGGTTCGAAGGAGGTGAATGGCACTATGTATAGATAAATGGTGGGTAGTTTGAATTATCTCACCACAACTAGACATGATATTGCATATTCAATGAGTGCGTTAAGTCAGTTTATGGAGAAACCTTTAGAAAACCATTGGAATGCAACAAAGGTAGTACGCAGGTATCTAAAAGGAACACTTGATTATGGTATTAAATATACTGATGCATCTGATGTTGAGTTGACAGGTTACTCAGATTCTGACTGGGCTTGCAATCTGGATGATTGAAGATCAACCACTGGATATGCGTTTGACATTGGATACGAGATTGTTTCATGGAATGGTAAAAATCATCCTATTGTATCTTTGTCATCTACTGAAGCAAAATATAAAGCGTTGTGTGCAACAACTTGTGAAGTTGTTTGGTTGAGAAGACTTCTTCAAGATGTTGGAAAATAACAAAAGGAACCTACAATGATCAAATGTGATAATCAAAGTTCAATCAAGCTTGTGAATAATCCGATTTATCATGCAAGGACAAATCATGTTGATGCTTAGTTTCATTTTGTTAGAGAAAAGTTGCAGTCAAATGAAATAGCTCTTATGTATTGTAATACTTGTGAAAATGTTGTTAATATTTTCACTAAGCCTCTTGGAAAGATTAAGTTTGAGTTGTTTAGGGAAATGTTAGGTGTAGAAATCAATCCATTCTCCATTAAGGAGGAGACTTGGAAAGAATAGATCAAGAGTCAGTTGTAAGAGTCAATAGCATAGTTGAACTCTACTTCACTTAATGTGTAACACTCCCCCAGCCTTAATCCCACTGGTCGGGCAAAACGCTACTGTCCAGAACAACATCATTCTCATGCTTAATTAATAACATGCATTTAAATCAAATTAAACACATTTAACTCAGAGTAAGGACAAGATTACTTCTAACATAAATAATCCCTGGAATTAACAATAATTCATATGCACATAGAATACATGTTACATATAAGAATCACAGACATGCATATACTTATAAATTAAGTACAAAATTAATGCTTATCTTTTATTACTGGCGTAATTCCACCAACCATGTGCAGGCCTTCCACAAACTTCCCAACCTTAGACCACGTTGTTCATCACTCTCAGCAGTGGTTCACCCCTGAGCTGGGACTAAGCTCCACCCAAGGCAAGGAATCCTAGTCTAGGCTAAGGTTACAGGGAAAACAACACCGAATAACCAGAAGGATTCTTCCCAGGTTGCCTTCTTACGCCCACTACTAATAGACTCTCATTCCCCACATGCATGTTCTGCCCACGAGTATACAACTTCACAAGCATAGTCCATCGATGATTCACCTCCCTCTCTCGGCCTCGAAAATAGGCCGGATCAAGAATTCTCAGAGCTCTGAAGCTGGTGATGGACTCTCTCTGGGAGAAAACCACTTCCCAGTAGACTCTCTCACCTGGAAGGAGTTGCTCACAGACCTGACAAACTGCTTCTTCTACCATGGGCCTAACAACCCACTTCTTCTACCACGAGCCTGACAACCTGCTTCTTTAGCACACCCTTCAACTCAATTCCAACCGGGTGAGGGAAATCGAAACAACATCAAGCACTTAGTTGACACTGGGATGACGACCACAACAGAAAATGGGCATAGTCCCACAAATGGAAATGACCAGATGCTAAAACACAGCACGCTCTGGCGATTATCCAAGTGTCAAGTTCTACAGAAGACACAAATAGACTCACGGTTTACCGATTACAGTATGCGTGACAGAAAATTATGCAGAGGTCGAGGATGGAGGCCAAACGCAGAGACCAGACGGAAATACACTGGATAATCACATAGGTCTCATGGTTTCGGTTTTTGGTGTTGTGTGTGATATCCCCCATCTCAAATGCAGAGGTCACACAGTTTAGACACGAACGAAAGAATGGAGAATGAACCCCCATCATGGCTCAACTCAACAGTTTTAACTGCATGTGCTTGGGTTGACACTTGTCACCCATGAAGCTCATTCCTTCCCATTTGGAAGTCACTCATCCTTCCAAAGAACTTAGGATTAAACATCACGTTTCACATGGATTTTGGAATAATATTAAAATATTATTCCCAAGGACTTAAGCCCCTAGGCTCAACACTTAGCCTCTCTTTCCAACCTTCCAAACCCCAATCCCTTAACCACTCTATGGAAGCTTAGTCCCCCATCACTCATTCATCGTGGTCGGTCTGCACGCAACGATGTTTATATTTTTATTAATGTTCTGCATGATTACATATACAAAAGCAGGCTCCCGGCCTTAACACTTAGGCTCTCCAGCCTAATAACACATAAGCCCACCAGCTTATATAAACTTGGCTCACTAGCCTATAAAACATAATTGCAATTCATAATGCAAGATTTACACTTCATAGACATAATTTACAATAGGGCTCGACCTTGGGGACATTACATAATGTAGATTCTAGTTTTTTTTAGTTTGTTGTAACTGACTAAGTAGAGTCATTTCCTATATAATGATGTAATCAGTCTTCATTGAATAATATAGATTGTGAGTAGAGTCTCACCTGTGTGTTGTTTCGCCTAATTCTAAGTCATAAGTGGTGGGATTGGAACCGTCGCGACAGATATTGTCAGAGCTCACCCTTCCATAAAAGGCATCAACTACAACCTCCCCATATGATTATTGCTCACAATCTTCGAGGTTATACATTGATTTATTTGTGTCTGTAATTTTGACTCATAGGTATCTGTAATTGGGACTCACAGGAAAGTATTTGAATTTTACAATTGTTAGTGAACAACATAATACCACCACCAGTATGCATGCACACTGGAACCATAGAGAAATCTGCTTGCAATCATAATTTTGCAATAAACAATAGTGGGTGGGAATGAAACCTTTATTGCACAGGCATGTAACCGAGGCACCATAAATATTTGGATGAACACTACAACACTGGTGACATGCATCCAGACACGATTTCAGTGGAAAAAATTGATAATCGATACATGTTAATGACATATGGATGATCACTAACTTCCTTCCAAGGTCACTTGGGCAACAATGCCTCAAGTGATTTCCTCCATACTCATTTAAAAAAATCAAAATATTTTAATAAAAAAGGTTGATGTATTCCCTCTCATGGTTCTAACTTATACTTTTTCAATCATTATATTATTTGTCATCTATCTCGATCTGAAAACAAAAATGGAGGAATCAACTTACAAGACCATTTTAGTGGAAAGTTTGAGTTCAGAAAATTTGGGTCCAGAACCTTCCATCCATTTTGAGGCATTAAATAATGTTTATTTGGGTTTTAGTGTTCTATAGTTATGTCCACCTCCTTGATGGTGTTCTACACTCTGAGACATTTCCAGGGGTGCAGACCGTGCGTCAATCAAAATTTGTATCCAAAATTTATGCCTCCATCAAGTTGACCTACTATGTTGACCACCATGGTACAAGAGGATGCCACATCAGCCCCTGTTATTCATGCATATGGGGCTAGACACTCATGTAATTTCAATAAGATTCTAGAATGTGAAAAACCCTATCACAAATGAGGGTTGAAGAAGTCAAGAACCTATGACCAGATGGATATAAAGGAGGGGTTTAATGTTCTATATCATCCTAACAGGCCACAGGTCTCAGGTAACTCCATAGAGAGTGCCTTCTCCTTTGTACTTACATTATTTACATACTAGATAAAAGAGATTAGAACAACCTCACCTTCTAGATGGGTTTTGTCCCATAAGGGTTTCTCAGAGAAAATCTTTGTGTCATTTTGTGGATGGTGTGTGATTGTACTTTACTTTTCTTTGTTTTACACATTTTATATCTTTCATGCATAAACATAAAACTAATAACTAAATATTATGGAATCTAAAGTAATTTAACCTTCATAGTGTAGATTTTAGTTTTATTTGTGATATTTGTTGTGACGAAATGTTTCAGTGGAAGATCCACAATAGTTTACACGTTAAGGACACTCTCAAAGAAAGTGTTTTTCATATCCAACACTCTAGGTGACACAAAGGTGACATATTATTTCATGCCATAGTGTTTTTGGAATTTTCCAACAACTAGTTTCACTATACATCGCATGAGAATTAGTTCTTATTTTAGCAATATTGGTTCTCTTCCTTATGCTAGTCAAAACAAAGAGATATTTATCTTTAATAATATTTTTGTAACTTCTTATTTTTTTACCCAATTATTGAGCCAAGACTTGGCAGAAAATCATTATGTCATCCCCTCTTGAGCCTTTTTCTTGTACATTAAGTACCGAATCCTGGTTGTATTGTTAATGGAGGAAAGGTTGGCTTCTATGAGGAGAATAAGATATAGTGTATTGCCTTTAGTTTTGACATTATTAGTGATAATATTTTTTGGATCCGCGAGATATATTGCATCCTCAAACTTCACTTCCATATAAGATAACATGAGTGACAAGAATCTCAAAAAGAGTTTTTTCTTATCTCATAACAAAAGGACCGCTAATTTAAAATTATTTCAAGCCCATAATAATTTATTTGAAAGTAAATTAATTTTGTGATAAATGTACACTTGCAAATTTGGTAAAAATCAAATATTAAATGGAATTTTTAAATATAAATAAGTGCCTTGGGATCTTATTGAAGCTTCTCAAGATTGAGAGCCTTGAACTAGTACTCAAAACAACAAGTAGGAACTTTGTAGGGGGTGTTTGGCCTTTGAGTGGTATACAATCACCATGAGTAGGTTTATGAATTGGAAATGTGTATGAAGCATAAACATGGTGAGGGTGGAAGTAATTATCTTAAGTCCTAATTGAACCTTCACAACCTCAAGCACCATGAAAAACACTTAGAAACAACGACATGATCCCTCTCTAAGGAGCCTTTCACATTTGAGTTGAATATGGATACCATTATGAGGTCTTGGGCATCATGGATGGATATCTAATCCATGACTATTATTGAGGGAGGAAAACATGATCCTTTGGCTGTAAGCCTTTCTTCTTAGGCTGAAGCACCATGGTTAAGCCGTTTAGCCACCACATTAGTCCTTTGTTGGATATCAATTGCCTCCATGGGTTTTGTGGGAATCATGATTAGGTTAGTTGTGCAACAAGAATGGGTATATAGGTCTAACTAAGGTCACATGACAACAACAATGACCTTGTTCCTTAAATGTTAATTCTCGATATCATTTGGTGTAAAAAACACCCAAAATCCACAAAACATTGCATATCTTGCACATCTTTCAACTGTGAGTGGTTTACTAGGGAACACTATGATTCGTTTAATAATGATGATGGGCCTTTGCATCTTGGCAATGGTCAAGGAAGTACAAGAAGTGCCTTGGGCCTTGGTAATTTAAGAAATCTTATGAGTCTCAAGCATGGTGAAGTATGTATTAAAACACCACATAGGACCTTTATATGGGATGTTTAGCCTATAAGTGGGGATATGGATGCCATTAGTTTTGGGCATTGGTTGGTGGGTCTAGGGGCCTATACCATTGTCAAAAATGAAAACAAGATCCTTACACAAGAAAATGAACCTTCTAGGCCTCCAACCATTACACATGCCATATCTATGGGGTCTTTGACCCTTAAGTTGTATTTTGGGTGCTATTAGTTAGTTTTGTACAAAGAGGATGGACCTAGGGGCCTTAACTAATTTCCCAAGAGAGGAAAATAGGTCTCAATACTAAAGATTTCCCTTTGAAACATAGTTCCTAATGTTATAGGTGAGGGAAGTTTTGCATTGTTATCATTTATGTGATAAAAATGTGTGTGTCTACACACATGCGCATTCTCGTCCAATTCAAAAAACATTGGTGGGACTATCACTTTCCCTCTACATGTTCTATGATTTGTTTGTTTTGGTTTTCAATTTAGATTTTCAATGGTGGTTTGAGATACATAAACAAAAACACATCCATTTATCTAGTTTCCTATTCTTATCTCCATTTTCAACCACATTTTCAAGTATGATCCACGTATTTATTATTGATGAAACTGCATACATTTATAGAGATTTGTAGGAATATTTTAGAAAAAATAGTGTTTTATATTTGTTTTATTGATTTTTATGTGTACACATTGCCTCACCTATTTGGATTATTTTTATATGGTCCACAAGTATATACGAAGTCCTTGTAACAACCTCCTCGTTACGACAACAACTCTCTAACAAGTGCAATTTTTTTTTTTTTGTTTAAGGTGTGTGCGCACGTGTAAAAAGGAACATACACACTTGACTCTACGTTACCACCCAACGACTAACAAGACGCAACCACGATGATCACAACAAGAAGACACAAGGCGCTCAACAAGTAACTACAAGCATTAATGATCATAGATATAAGGCACCCAACAAGTAACTGCAAGCATTAACGACCATAGATATAAGGCGCACAACAAGTAATTGCAAGGATTAACAACCATAGCCATAAGGCGCACAAAACAAACATTTAACGACATACTATGTTATGCATAGTACAAACACAGAAGGAAGAATCCATAGTAGTAGATTTTACTATTTCTGCACAGGAAAGCAGGGCGTTTAATCTTAGTTCTCTGCTCTAGAGAGAGAGAAGGTCAGATAGGCTCCTGGCCGACTGCTCAGGCAGAAAATAGTAATCTCCGTCAGGTGTGTTGCAAGAGTGGAAACCCTACCTTTAAAGGGCTTGAGACTCTTGATACGACACATGATTCTTTACACAAAAATAATCACACACACAGACTAATATACTAGGCTACATGGAGGTGTCTACATCCCACCCGACTCACACCAAAGAAAACTGACTAACCAATCAACCCCCATCTAGGACGATCGTTGTGTGATGAAGTTATAAAAATCAACACACCTTATATGAATTCCACCATGCAAGGGAACCTGATTTCAAATTCCATCAAGACACGACATAAGTGTGAGCGAAATAAAAACAAATTTTATTTAACTCCAGAAGCATGGGTAGGCATCTAGTTTGCTTCTAGGTGTCAAATTAAACATTCATTGGTTCTACTATAGATAACATTTCTAGATGAAGTGACGGGGCACATGCCTGTCACACCTATCACTGTGCCCAAATAATCTGGAATGACTAATCAATCCATTACGAAAATATAATTTAGAAAGAGAATCATATATGACGATAAACAAGAAACACGAGAGTATGCTACCACCTCTGAATTGATATAATCTATTCTAATCATGATGATTTCTTGTAAATCTATTCTAATAAAACATCGATGGACTACAATACGACTACAATACAAGGCAAATACGATTAGAATAATCATAATAATTTTGTAAATACATGGCAATTATAATTAGAATCCCTGGCAATTAGAATACATGGCAACATGATTTAGAATGTAAATCTTGGCAATGTAAATGATTAGAATACATGGAAATTATGATTAGAATGTAAATCTTGTAAATCATGATTAAAATAATCTATTCTACTCATTTTTCTCAAGGCAAATATAAATAAAACACCGACGGACTACAATACATTAACCATCACCACAACTAATTTAAACTAATTTAACAATGTTGTAATGAATACGACCATGCTAATTTAATTTAATTTAACCATGCTGTAATGAATACACCGTCTTCACCTCACATAATGATCATTCTGAATTTAAAGTTTGCATGTAGAGCTGAATAACAATTTAGACAACACCTGGATTAAACGAGGATGAGCTAAACTGACGGATTTAAATCTACACTGTCAGGATTACATTAATACTGACAGAATCAAATCAAATCTGGCAGATTTACTTATGAACGAACCCTTGGCAGCATTAGCACGACGCTCTAACCGACTGAATTAATAGGCCACATGTAAGTGACTGACCAGATGGATAATCGCACAGCCTCGTCATCTATTTTCATAACCATAAAGGATTCTTTTTTTTAAGGGAAAATGTTTAAATCTGAGAGCCATCGGACATCATTCAAGGGTTGGGAGTGGATCACGGAGGTAACGCACACTGTAATAAAACACACCCGATAATAGAAAGTTGCCCACTCTGTATTAAAACACACACGGTAACCCATAAACATGCACACGGAAATAAAATCGCCCACTGTTTAAAATGCTCACTGTAATGGATGGTTTCCCACTCTGAAATAAAAACGCACACGCTAACACTTAAACATGCCCACTGATATAAAAATGCACATTGTTATAAAACGCTCATGGTAATAGATGGTTGCCCACTCTGGAATAAAAATGCACACACTAACACTTAAGCACACCCACTGATATAAAGACGCACACTGTTATAAAACGCTCATTGTAATAGAAGAACGAAATGCCCCAACGAATTGCCATAAATTTACAACGAAAAGATGGTAATTTTACAAAAACGAATGACAACAAGTTATAAAACGAAATTACAGCAACTGATAACACGAAATGCCCACAAAATCAATTCCCGCAATAAATGAGGAAGACGCCCACATTCACATATAATTCCCATATCAAAACAACGCCGACAGAAATACAATGCCCACAGAAGGTAAATACACCAACAGAAAGTAAAAACACCTCGGCAATGTAGAAACGCCATGGCTGAATGGTTAAAATGCCCTCGATGAAATTGAACGCCCACATAGAACGAATTCACCCACAAAAAATAAAAAACGCAAAGGTATAATCAAATTGTGGAGACACCATTCGGTTGTTGAGCGAAGAGGAAAAGTGTAGCTGATTAAAGGAGGGCCAATCAGAAAGAAACACCAGGTAGCTCATGGTTGGGGGCTGCAAAGGGTTCGGGCGCATCAAGCTAAGGGACACTTAAAAAAAAAAGTTAAAAAAAAACACAGGCCTTCACATACTCTTTGGCAGAAAAAAAAAACCACATAAATAACGCAGGGCAACACATTTTGCAGTGCAACAAAAATTATCCAAGGCGCAAGATCAAATTTTCCAAGGAGAAGAGAAAAATTAACCAATGCGCGAAGATCGATAGGAGAACCAATCTATTACTCTTCAAGACACACGGATAATACATTTGAGGATCATATTTTTATTACATTTGCATAGAATTAGCATGCATTACATATACAACCAATAATCTGAAACCAATGTAGATCACAATGCATCCTATTCGACCGAATTAATTAAACAACCCATACCATTGCCTTAATTCCCACCTCGATTGATGACTGCGCGCTCCGTGCCGCTCCCGCTTGCCGACCGCAGAGACTACACCGGTACCTCCCAGCCAATCGCTAGGGGTACTCTACCTCCCCCTTAGCCCCCCGAGCCGCAAAGGGGCCACACCCTGTCTAGATGGTAGATCTAGCTTCCCAGCGTGCCTCGCAAGGATGAGCTACCACTCCAATACAAGCTAAGAAATTCCCAACTCCTCACAAGAAATCAGTCAAGTCACAATTCGGCAGCGTAACGATATGCTAACCGTCGATCCCCTTCCTTCCTCACTTCCTTTTCTTTTATAGAGTTTTTGAGACCCACCAACTTTCCTCAATCACATTTTTTATTAAGTTTCAATAAAATATTATGAATATTCTCCATCCCACAAGTCTCGTCCATCCCCCTCTTTCCTCAAGTAATTATTTTCTTTAATTTATTAAATTCCTTATTTTCGTCACCCACCTAGAATCACTCCTAAATTTACTCCTAGGTGTTCCTAGATCCCCTTACATGCTTTTAGTAAATTTCCTAAAATGATGTTGCTAAATTTAGTTCATTTTAGGAAGTTCTTAATCGCAGATTCCTTACTATGTTGATTTTTCTTTTTACCCTATGTCCCCTTCTTTCCTTTACTATGTTTCCTTTATTACTTAGTTTCCCTTTTTTTATTATTCCCCTCCCCCCCTTTTTTTTTAAAACCAAAAAGGTAAATGCGCTAATTAATCTTTTCATTTATTATTTATTTAATATCTTTTGTTCTTTCACAAGTTAGGAATTAATTTCTTCTTTGCAAAATTTTAACACCATTAGTTTTAATTAAATTCTTATTCTCGTCATTTACCCCAAGAATTTCATGAAGAACAAACTATTACTTAAGTGGGTTTTTTGTTTAAAATGTTATTTTTTTATTCTAGGGTCTTTCTCTTAAGATTAGACTAAATTTTTACCCTAGAAAAGTTTTAGACTTAGGACATAGATTCTGAACTGGGCGACACTTGGTTAGGGAAGTTGTTTAAGGATTTCTTAAGGCGTTAAAGTCTTAGGGCCATCTAGGTTTGTTTCTTCAACCTCATCAATGCGACGTGCCCTTCAGGATGCACAACGTGCTCCAAGGGTGTCACTCGCCTCGTTCGTTTCGTTTGCGCGACGTGCCCTTTAGGATGCACCACGTGCTCCAAGGGTGCCACTCGCCAACTCGTGTTTCTTTCACACGACGTTCCCTTCAGGATGCACCACGTGCTCCAAGGGTGTCACTCGCCGACTTTACTGATTGGTAGACATATATAACCCCTGGAGTCAACACTCCACCATGTGAACTTGTGGGAGACTAAGGGCTCTAAGGAATAAGGCCCCCGCCTTATTGCGTGCCCCTTAGGATCATCGTGAGTGATTGTCGCAGTCTTCCCTCATGGCATCATGGATCCTCTCGAACTAGGTAATCGTTAACCTACAGTTTGATCCACGACGAGAGTGCTAGTAGGCTGTGGCAGGGGTACTGTCCACACCTCTCCCTCAACCTCTATGGAAATCGTGTGTGGCCCCTTTACTCCATATGTGAGTCTGGTCGGCAAGCTATCCTCAGCCTACATCATCAACAATCATGTCAGAACATGTCAACATCATGTCATCAAATCAAATAAAATGTCACAGTAAATAAATCAACCCAATAGCACACTCCCTGACTCAATCCGGATTCCAAGGGGGTTCCACCGATGCCTCGGCATCCTCAAGGTCTGAAAACCCTACACACTCAATAAAACTGAGTCAAAAGCACCTTTCTACGTTAAGCAGTAAAACATCATGTCATCTATCATAACGCATCATAATCAAGGATAAATGTTTTAACATCATAAAAGTCCAGATCACTTGTGAGCAAGTGTCCTCAAAGAATAAGTTTCTCAGTGCACCAGAGTGGGATGTTACATACACCCCCTCTTGGTCTAAACTTCGTCCCGAAGTTTCTCAGTATAAATGACGAAATAAAAGTACCATAGTATCATAAGTCTATCTATCAAACAAAAATGGGAACTGCTGGCGCATATCATATGCATCCTCCCAGGTCGCCGCATGTGGACTATAACTGTCCCACTGGACCTTGACCTGATCTACCGTTCGATGTCGTAACTATCGAACGCGATGATCTACGATGCAGACCAGCTTAGTCGTGAGAGCTCCCTCTTCCGATACCTACAAGGAACTCATGTCAATCACGTGTGTAGGATCACTAATATAATGTCTCAAAACAGATACATGAAATACATCATGCATACGCCTCAAAGAATCAAGCAAGGCTAGTCGATAGGCCACGGGCCCCTTTCTCTCCACAATCTCTAAGGGTCCCATGAACCTAGGAGAGAGTTTAGCTCCCTTTCCAAACTTGATCGAACTCTTATGCGGTTTAACCTACAAGAAGACTTGATAGCCGACCTCGTAACTACGGTCGACTCGGTGTGCATCGACATAACTCTTCTGTCGATCCTGTGCTTCTTTTATCCTTTGTCTTATGGTTTTCATTTGCTCTTCCATTTCTTGGATCGCTTCTGGTCCCACCAGGACCCTATCCTCCAACCGATCCCAACTCAAGGGCGTCTGACATGGTCTCCCATAAAGAAACTCAAAAGGCGCCATCTTAATGGTGCTCTGGTAACTGTTGTTGTAAGAGAACTCTACTAGAGGCAAGAACTCCTCCCAACACTTTTTTTGGTCCATCACATACATGTGCAACATGTCTTCGAAGGTTTGGTTCATTCGCTCGGTCTTTCTATCAGTCTCTGGGTGATATGCAGTACTAAAATTGAGTTGGGTTCCCAAGGCCTCTTGAAAACTCGTCCAAAATCGTCCAGTAAACGATCCTCGATCGGATATAATATTTTTAGGCACACCATGCAACCTCACAATCTCACTGATGAAAACTCTCACTATGCAAGGTGCCTGATACGTTGTACGCATAGGAATAAAGTGAGCACTCTTCGTCAGAGTGTCTACTACTACAAAAATCGAGTCATTTCTCCTTGCGGTCAGTGGCAATCCAACAATAAAATCCATCAAAATGACTTCCCATTTTGATTCCGGAATGGCATGTGGTTGAAGTAATCCTTCCAGATGTCTATGTTCAGCCTTTACCTGCTGACACTCTAGACATCTGGCCACATAGTTGACTATGTCAGCCTTCATTCCTTTCCAGAAGAATAAGGGTTTCAGGTCTACCCTCATCTTCGTGACTCCTGGGTGAGCCATGTAAACTGCTCTATGAGCTTCGCTCAGGATCAACATGCTTAACTCGTCGTTTGGCGGCACATAAATTCAACCTCTAAACCGCAATAAACCATCGCTATCAAATGAATATCCCTCATATCATGGTACCATCATTGTGTTTTGTCCGATAAAATCCTCGATTTCTTTGTACCAGTCATCGTCATGCTGTAAAGTGAGAATCTTCTCACGTAGATTCATTTGAAGAGGCAACACTGAAAAGATGTGTGGCCTTCGACTCAAAGCATCCACCACTCAGTTCACTATTCCCTTTAGGTAAGTAATCTCGAAGTCGTACTCTCTAAGCAATTCCGACCAACATCGTTTTCGTGCATTCAGGTCGCTCTGCGTAAAAATGTGTTGTAGTCCACAATGATCAGTCCTTAGTTCAAAATTTTTTCCAACAAGGTAGTGTCTCCAAACCTTCAAGGCATATACGATGGCTAATAACTCCAAATCGTGCGTCGCGTAGTTCTCCTCATGCCTTCTCAATTTCCTCGAAATGTAAGCAATCGCTCGTCCATCTTGCATCAAGACTCCACCTAAACCTTCCTTGGATGCGTCTGTGCATACCAAGAAGTCTACATCCATGTCAAGGACTTTTAGTATTGGCACTGTTGTCAACAACTCCTTAAGCCTCCAAAATGCTTCCATGCATTTCTCCATTCAGACAAACTTCTTGTTTTTTTTCTGCAATTCCGTGATCAGATTTGCTATCTTCGAAAATCCCTCAAAAAACCGTCGATAGTATCCTGCTAAACGCATAAAACTACACACTTCTGTGACATTCGTCGGTGCAGGCCATTCCATAATAGCCTCAACCTTGGCTAGATCCACAGTGATACCTTCGCCGAAGATGACATGCCCTACGTAGTGCATCCTCGATTGATAAAAAGAGCATTTGGACAAATTCCCATACATTTTGTGCTCTCGTAGACACCGTAGTACCAAGTGGAAGTGCTCATCATGCTCCTCCATCATTCGAGAGTAGATCAAGATCGTCAACGAATACTTGGACGAACTTGTCCAAGTACTCACGGAACACCCCATTCATCAAACTCATGAATACCCCTGTGGCGTTTGTCAATCCAAATGGTAAAACCGTAAACTTGTAATGTCCAAATCTCATCTTAAAGGTGGTCTTAGGGACGTCATCCTCCTTGATCCGTAGATGGTGATACCCTGATCGCAATCGATCTTGGAGAACACCATCGCACCCTTCATTTGACCGAATAGATAATCAGTTCTTGGTAAGGGATATTGATTCTTGATCGTAGCCTTGTTTAGTTGACGATAGTCAATGCAAAGCCTCCATGATCCATCCTTCTATCATATGAAAATAACTGGTGCACCCCACGGTGACACACTAGGGCGTATCAGCCCCAGGTCCAACAACTCCTTCACTTGCATTTTCATCTCTTGCAACTCCAGGGTTGACATCTGATAAGGCGTTCTTGCTATCGGTTCGGTCCCCGGTTTCATGTCTTTCCGGCGGAATCCCAGGTAACTCCTCTGGAAGTATGTCCACAAACTCCTTCACCACCGGAAGGTGTTCGAGACCTTATGCCACTCCCTTTTCATTTAGCGCAAGGATCGCATAAATCTTGCACCCCTTGCACATACTCTTACGTAGCTGTAAGGAAGAGACGAACCTCAGGGAGACTCCCTGGTTCCGTCCTACTATCACACATCTCTTTCCTTCGTCATCGACCAAGCTCAATCGTTTTTTTTACAGTTGAGCATCGCCTCATGCGATTCCAACCATTCCATACCAATCACAACGTCATAAGATCCTAAGATCGTGACATACAGGTTGAACCTCGTGAAAAAATATCCCAGGTTAAGGGAACAGCTCGAAACCTTTCCTCCAACCTTCTGTTTGGCTCCTAAAGCCATCTCTACGAAGCTAAACTCATCCTGTTCAACTGCCTTAACCTTAATCCTTTTTAGCGCTGCACCAGAAATGAAACTCTCAGTAGCACCTGGGTCTATCAAAATACTAAGGGTCTGGTCAGTGACAGTACCTTTCGTCTCGAGCACAGTCGACTGGTGCTCTACCCGACGGTTATTCACTGTTGCGTGAATCCAATGGGCCTTGCCCATATCTCCCATTGTAGTGGGTCCAGCTGATATGGACGCTCTGGTCCTCTCCACAGGACAGTCGCACTGGTAGTGTGTCTCCCGACACCTCCAATACCCCTTCTTCAGCCCAGTAGTCCTGGTACCTGAAGTAGAAGATGACAGCCCACCAGCCTGGAACCCAGGTCTGTTCTGTTGAACAGGCCTAAACTGCTGCTGCGGTGGGCGACGTTGCTACTGATGCTGCGATCCCCGATAAGGTGCCCGCTGTTGAGGTGGTGGTCGTCTGGGTGTAGTGAAAGTGGATCCTCTCTGGAAGCCACAATATCTCGGCATATGCCTCACTGGTGTTTGATGTTGCAGTGTGCCAGATGAACCCTGCCCTGTGGGTCTCGCTGGAGTCCTAGTCTGACCCCCAGTAATAAGCTCCTCCTCTACTATGAGGGCCTTCTGGACGACATCATGCAAGGTTTGAGGCATCAATATCCTAACCTTTGCACGCAGGCTTCCGTTAAGGCCAAACACGAACCTGTTGACCTTGAGCTTCTCAGTGTTAAGGTGCAGAGCATACCAGAGTAGCTCCATAAAATGTGCCTCGTACTCAGGCACCGTACGACCTCCCTGTCGTAATGCATTGAACTCATTGAGCTGACGCTCAATGAATTTCTCTGAAAGGTACCTCTCTCGGAACCGTTCCTCGAACTGTTCCCATGACACATCTTCAACGGCCATGTTCAGCTGCGGCAGGAGTGTCTTCCACCATAGGAGAGCGCTCCCCTTCAGTTGAAAGACCACCATGCGGAGCTTCATGTTGGAGGTATAATCGCGAAGTGCGAAGCACATCGCCATATTCTCCAACCATGCCTCGACGGCTGCGTCGTCCGGGGAACCAAAGAACTCGGGAAATTTTACCTTCTCGAGTTCACGGTGAATGCTACCTGTAATGGCCGCTGCGCGCGGTGAAACCTCAGTGGGTGCCGACGCCCTGGCCTCGTCTCTGTCCAATCAGCTGATCAGAGCCTCAGACATGCGCTAAAAGGATATCATCATCCCAACAACATCACCAACCGCTATCTTCTCCTGTCCGAGAACCTGCTTTCCTCCCTGGGGGTTAGACCCCTCAGGCATGGATGCTACTAGAGGTGTCGTGCCTCCTCCCCTAGCACCCCGTCGTCTGCCTCCGCGGCGCCCTCTAACCATGATTACCTGCATGCACACAATCAACTCGATCAACAATAGTATAATAAAATCAACTCCTGTCAACAAAAGTCGTAGCGAATCCCAAGTCATGGGTCGAACCGGTTCTGATACCATATGTAACAACCTCCTCGTTACGACAACAACTCTCTAATGGGTGCAATTTTTTATTTATTTTTGTTTAAGGTGTGTGCGCGCATGTAAAAAGGAACATACACACTTGACTCTACATCACCAACCGACGACTAACAAGACGCAACCATGATGATCACAACAAGAAGACACAAGGCACTCAACAAGTAACTGGAAGCATTAATGATCATATATATAAGTCACCCAAAAAGTAACTGCAAGCATTAACAACCATAGATATAAGGTGCACAACAAGTAACTGCAAGCATTAACGACCATAGTCATAAGGTACACAACACAAACATTTAACGACATACTGGGTTATGCACAGTACAAACACAGAAGGAAGAATCCATAGTAGTAGATTTTACTATTTCTGCACAGGAAAGCAGGGCGTTTAATCTTAGTTCTCTACTCCAGAGAGAGAGAAGGTCAGACAGGCTCCTGGCCGACTGCTCAGGCAGAAACTAGTAATCTCCGTCAGGTGTGTCGCAAGAGTGGAAACCCTGCCTTTAAAGGGACCGAGACTCTTGATACAGCACATGATTCTTTACACAAAAATAATCACACACATAGACTGATATACTAGGCTACATGGAGGTGTCTGCATCCCACCCGAATCACACCAGAGCAAACTTACTAACCAATCAACCCCCATCTAGGACGATCACTGCGTGATGAAGTTCTAAAATTCAACACACCTTATATGAATTCCACCATGCAAGGTGTTGAAAAGTCAACAAGAAACATGTGTCTAATTTAGTTTTCCCTTAATTAAATTAGACAATAAATATTAATCTATTATCTCATTCATAACTGAGTGATTTGGAATTGTAACAAAATTATAAGTGTAGTTAAGTGAGTT
>ML777273.1:837563-862789 GCA_009831015.1 Picea engelmannii
ACTAAATTTTTACCCTAGAAAAGTTTTAGACTTAGGACTTAGATTCTGAACTGGGCGACACTTGGTTAGGGAAGTTGTTTAAGGATTTCTTAAGGCGTTAAAGTCTTAGGGCCATCTAGGTTTGTTTCTTCAACCTCATCAACACGACGTGCCCTTCAGGATGCACAACGTGCTCCAAGGGTGCCACTTGCCTCGTTCGTTTCATTTGCGCGACGTGCCCTTTAGGATGCACCACATGCTCCAAGGGTGCCACTCGCCAACTCATGTTTCTTTCGCGCGACGTGCCCTTCAGGATGCACCACGTGCTCCAATGGTGCCACTCGCCGACTTGACTGATTGGTAGACATCTATAATGCCTAGAGTCAACACTCCGCCAGGTGAACTTATGGGAGACTAAGGGCTCTAAGGACTAAGGCCCCCGCCTTATTGCGTTCCCCTTAGGATCATTGTGAGTGACTGTCGCAGTCTGCCCTCACGGCATCGTGGATCCTCTCGAACTAGGTAATCGTTAACCTACAGTTCGAGCCACGATGGGAGTGCTAGTAGGTTGTGGCAGGGCTGTTGTCCACACCTCTCCCTCAACCTCTATGGAAATCATGTGTGGCCCCTTTACTCCATATGTGAGTCTGGTCGGAAAGCTATCGTCAGCCTGCATCATCAACAATTGTGTCAAAACATGTCAACATCATGTCATCAAATCAAATAAAATGTCACAGTAAATAAATCAACCCAATAGCACACTCCCTGACTCAATCTAGAGTCTAAGGGGGTTCCACCGATGCCTCTGCATCCTCAAGGTTCGAAAACCCTGCACACTCAATAAAACTAAGTCAAAAGCACCTGTCTACGTCAAGCAGTAAAACATCATGTCATCTATAATAACGCATCATAATCAAGGATAAATGTTTTAACATCATAAAGTCCAGATCACTTGTGAGCAAGTGTTCTCAAAGAATAAGTTTCTCAGTGCGCCAGAGCGGGATGTTACAGTCCTACACACTAAAAAATAAATTAAAAAAATGATGGATTGTGTTAAAACCCTCAAATGCATAAGGATTGACCTTGTAATTTTAGGGCTTCAATGACTTTATTAATTTTAAAATAATATAAAATTAACATTGAAAAATATGGAAAAATAGCGGGATATGAGAAATAAATATATTTTCTGCTATACAAATTTGTTTCAAAAAATTCTATCTTTAGATACTAAATTGACATCTTAATGCAAACATATATGCATTGTATTTTAGTTGAAAAGTAACATACGAATGTTACAAGAACATTGTTTTCTATAAGTTATATAACATTTTTTCATAAACAAAAGTTATATATTCCAAAAGTTAATTTGATTCCCTACATTTCATTTTTTTAATCTGCATTCTAATAAGTTGTGCATGTACCTCTAATAATTCCTCGTAGTCAATAGGTTGTTGTTTTTCCAAATTTCCATCGCACCTAATGTATAATGAGAGGGAAGAATTAACTTGAACCTACCATGTGTTCATTTCTTCTACTCTCTCCCTCAAAAAGAGTGGATTCTCTAATCAATATGTTTGGTTACTAATTTACTTCATCCTGATCAATGTCAATATTTAGTTGTTGATTTACCTCATTCTGATCAATGTCAGTACTTGAACTTGATTCCTTCAAATAAGTCTATCTATTTGGTTTTGATCTCGTCCCTTTTTCTTGGGAGGATGAGTTTGAGCATGTGGGCGATTAACTTGTAAATTTCATGGAAGATGACATATCTTGCACCTAAATGTTGTGTTGTCATATTCTAAAACATGTGTATTTTTCCATGTAACTATTGTTTTGTTCGAAGATCCTTACTATGATCCATATCAACATAGATACATGCATATATGCATAAAGCTACCACAACTCTCAAGAACTTGTTTTATGTAAGTTCCCAAATCATTTCCAATATCCTTAAAAGATATTAAATACTAGAAATGTATTGGAAAATTGGGAAGATGAGCCAAAACTAGCATTGTTTTAATGGATTAGTGTTAGGATCAAAATCTCAGAACCAAGGGGTTATAAAAAAAATTGTGCTTCCCCAAAACCATGCATCCTCCCCAAACACACATTTTGATAACCAACATTATCGTAAAATTGAAGAATAAAAATAAACCTTGGAACACAAAGGGATCTTTCATTTCTTTGCCCAAGTCTAGTGGATCCACTAGAACAATGTTGATGTAGGGGGGGAATACCAATTAAATATAAAAACAACTACATATTCTCATATAATGGATGTAGATGAGTTACCTCCAATGTTAGCACCTCATCAACATGATCCACTATATAGGAAGTAGGAAGAATATAAGACTTTGAATCATTTAGAAAGGAATAATTGTTCTTTAGTGGATCTTGAAAATACATAAGTTTTGAAGTTGAAGACACATGATCATCACCAAAAAGAGGATTCAACCTTTACCAATGCAATAGATAGAAAAATATTTTCATTCTCAAAATGTTTTCCTTTATAAAGTGAAGGTAGGAATCCTTGTAATATCTCTAATTTCTTGTTTAAAACCAACACCTAGTGGTCAAAATATTTCTTGTTTCAAATCAACTAATAAAATGAGATGGTTTTGATATTTGATATTTATTTCATTGATAGTGATATTTACAATAAAAGTATAAAATGATAAAATGAGATGGTTTTGAGATATCTATTTCATTGATAATGATATTTGCAACAAAAAAGTTTCATTGATACTAATATTTGCAATACAAATATATGTAAATGAACAAAATATATTTTCCATAAACAAATAACCACAATTCTTAGTTTAAGCACCATGTTTTTCAAATTCTAAAAATTTCAAAACATATGCAACAACTCAATCAAATATATAACCAACATATATGCAAACAAAATTTGAATTCATTATGTCATTGAGAAACGCATGTAAATACTAAATTTGGAAACGATTCCCAAACAAAATTTGAATTCATTATTCCATGAAAAACAACTGTAAATACTAAATTTGAAAACCATTTGCAGCCAAGAGGAAATTCATTGTATTGGCATATGTTATCTTGACCTAAGTGCATTGTGATTGATGAAGGAATTAGGTAATAGTATATTTAGTTGGTGAAAGCATTACGTAATAGTCTACTTAAATTATTTCAGACCCGATCCTTCTTTAAAGACAGGCCAAAGAGAATCAAAATAAAATTACAGGCCAAAGAGGATCAAAATAAAATTGCAAAATCAGAATACTTAAATTATTTCAGCCTCTTATCCTTCTTTAAAGACGGGTCCAAAAGAATCAAAATAAAATTGCAAAATTAGAGTCCAAAGACACATAATTAAAAGCATGTAGGCAGACTTAGTGCAATTTCATAGCTTCACATTGCTTCAAAAAAGAAAGGATAAAAACATGTAGGTAGGCTTAGTGCAATTTCATACCTTCAGGTTTCTTCAAAAAAGAAAGGATAAACAATAGTAATTTCATGCCTTCACGTTGCTTCACAAAATGAAGGATAAAAAATAGTTACTTTGTTAAAAAAATTATTTTCCTACATGTGCCAAAAATAGAGTAGCTAACATTGTTCAATAATTTATGACCACTCTCAGTAACTTCTCTTTTCATTGAATAAATGTGTTTCAAGTGGATAAATACCATGTTATGTAGGTTGAGCATGAGGCCATTCTGCTTCATGTTCTTCCTTCCCGTAGTATTTAGTATGAAGAACTTATGGAACAACTGATTATCGCTTTCTTTCCTAAAGAGATTAGATCCAATATGAAAAGATATAACTACCAACGACCAGATAGAAAGTAGTACCCATAGATATTCTAATTTACCTATTCTTTCTACTTATAAATTGTAGTTGACGTATTATGTCTATAAAAGGCAGTGATCATTGCTTTACTATTTCTACATTGACCTTTTTTATCTTGTCGTAAGTGCGTTGTAATTGGTGTGATGATGTGTTGAGATACAAACAGATTATGATTGGAGAGATTGTTAGGTTTCCAAAATAAATTGTTACAGAAGAAACAACAAGTGACTAGGAGGTTATGATTCATTTTAAGTCAGATATAACCTTGCTTTTCATCCCACAGTGTCCACTTTTGTAAGCCACGCACAGGAAAACAATATATACCTGTACAATTTATAAAAAAATGATTATAGTTGATTTTAAGTGAGATATAACCTCGCTTTTCATCTCACGGTGTCCACTTTTGTGAGCCATGCAGAGGAAAACAATATATACATGTACAATTTATAAAAAAATTAAAAAATCATGTAGTAGTTATATAGTGTGTATACTATTTTACATCTCCCACAATATAGAGGTTATGAATATTAATATAATAGTCATGAAAATGATGAATAATAAGTTCCTTCCACCGTAGCAAGGTTGAAGAAAGATCAATGATGTTTGGGAAATTGTTGTAGTAACAAGGAGATAAAAACTTGTTTGTGAAGCCACATTTCCCCAGATTACTGACATATATCCCTACCTTCACCCTCTCCAACCCAGACTCGATCATGAATTCTTCGGTTTTTATGTTATAATGGATATGTATTCTTCAGAAAAAAGAGGCAGTATAGTATTACTAGATTGGTGTTATCTCATATTTGTTACACTTCATTGTATAATATATGTGATAAACACTATAATATATTCTTCTTAGAGTGTGGAAAATATAAAATATAATATCATCTTAAAACCATTAGTCATTAAACCATTTATAAATGGAAAGGCAAGAGTACCCATCAAAGAATGGTTGATAACAACTCAGATTTATTTAAAAAATAATCTAATGACTTTTCAGGCACCCCTCTCCATGCACAAATTAAAAGTGTTAATATAATGACTTTCCACATGTCACCCTCCATGTACAGATTGGAGATGTGAGAAATAACTTTCCACCTATTTCATAATTGGTATTTCTATATAACAACTATCTCACATGCAGGTTGTCCCTGAAGGAGGGGTCTAAGAGAGGTTGCAGATTGTCCATGAATGAAGGGTCCAAGAGAGGTTGCACTGAGCCATGAGGAAATGTAGAAGAAAGGGGAAAACTAGGCATATGGTGATCTATATGGTTGAGGATACCTTGTTGTTAACAACTCTTCAAGCTGACTTTTGAGGTCAACCTTATCGGGTCCATAAATTCTGTATGACGCCCTTTCAATTTAGGCTTCCTTTCTTGCAATGCATGTTCTAGTCTGATGCATGGTTTAGTAACATCTTATAAGCCCAACCTAGCTAGGATCTAGCAAGGTTGGAATCTACAGAAAACACATTTTATATTCATATTCGCGACCACTACTTCGTCGCCTTTACCTCTATTTCTAGGTCAACAACAAAATCATATGTTCTGACTTAAAGGTGATGACATAAAAGGACATTCATTCATATCTCTTCCCCGTTGACTACGATGACTGAAACAATGCGACAGATCAAGAGGGAGATCAATATTTCTCTCTTATAATCACAAGGCCTCCTTGTTTACCATGGGTTGAGCTCACCACAGTGCTAACCTTTATCCACCAAGAAAGCACTTGATCCATGAGGAATTGTAGGGGTTTGGGGGTATCCCCAAGCTGTGAAGCTCCTCGCCAGAGCTCATAGGATAGGGCAGGATTATTCCCTCACCCAAATAATGGGTGAGAAAATTTGTTCCTTTGGTTGAGCGTTAAAACCCTATGGGTCAGTCACTGGAAAGAATATGTAGTGAAAATGAAAGGGACTCAGACAAACACAACTCCACGACATACTTTCTTTCTTGTATGCTGTGTATTTATGAATCAAAGCATCTTTGTCCAGGAAGTCTTAATCATTTAAGGGTGTATCTATATTATTTTCTAAAGTAAGGCATGGAAAACTAGCACAGGGAAGCATGTCTCGCCAGAGATGATGCTACGGAGGCAAGATCTACCACTTGTAGAATTAATGCAAACTAATTTCAAGTTATTAATGGATCAGAACATAGAGTGGGAAAGATTCAAAGAGCTTTGTATGGTTGGTCTCCTTCTTCCATCATATGTCAAACCAGGATGGATTAACGTGGCTCTTTTCATGGCGTGATGTTGGCTGGACATGGCTCTCGGTATGTAGGAAATGGGTATTTTTCTCTTCTCATGTGGTTTCTTGTTTCTCCTTAGTTAACGAAGATACATTTTGTTCTTTGACCCAACTATAAGAATAAGATCAAGATGAACAGGGTGACCGACGATGCAAACCTATTGAAGTCAGTGATCAAGAAAAAGATTGGAATTCTTACCAGTTAGATGTAAGTAGAGCCCATATTAGATTTGAGGAACCTGATGTTATGGTATAGGCAAAGAAAAAAGTAGGTGGATACTACTCTACTAAGCTGGGTTATAATCTAATTATGGATACTATGATTCTACTTTAATATAATTATGAGTGTATGTTGTCTAACCAAATCCAGTATACAATGGATACTTTGCATCAATGATTTCATGAGCTATCCGGAGGACCACTCAAATGACCAATATTGAGTCAAAGCTAAGCAGCTAAGAAATTTTGAAAGCATTTGGTAAAGTAATGTGGAGTTTATTTTAGCTTCATCTCATATAGGGGTGCTCCTTTGGCCCTGAGAATCAAATGTTAGAGGATTTAATGTCTCAGTGGCTAATTGCATAGTATTCAAAGAAGAAATTGAAGGTGAGTATCTGTAAGGAGGAAATTAAAGGTTCGTATTGGAATTCTCTACTTAAAATTCTAAGAAAAGTTTGAAGCATGCAATGTTTGACAACACATGTATTCCAACAAAGGATGAACACCTTCAGTAACCACTCACACAACCAGATCAAATATTAACACGCCAAATTTTTGACGTGGTAAAACCCCTAGGAGGAAACATCCACAACCCTAGCCAACGCGACCACTTGGAGCAGTTTATTAATGCAAAATAAAAATATTACAAAGAGATTTTAAAAGAGATTTTCTCACAATCAATCATCGACAAATGACCCTCCATGCTCTTTAAATATAGAGCATGAACCAATTAGGTGTTAAGCCACATATCAATGGTTGTTAATATCGAGGAGAATATGAATTGTCAGATCACTCTATGTCGGGAACATATTTTGACCGTCATATTTCCTAACTACAAATGAATACTAATGCATACTAAAGAAACACACTAAGAAACACCTTTTTACCTAACAACACATTAGACCAAGTAGATCTTAACTAACTCCTAAGTTTCTAAATATCCTAACATCGCCCCTTAAGAACAACTTGGGATAGGATTGAAGGATTTACAACAATGACACTATAGGATAAGGAAGGAGGAATTAGAGCCTATATCCCCTTAATGAAAACTTCCTGAACTCCTAACATAGATCGAAGTTTGGAAAACTTCATTTCTGTAAGAGACTTTGTGAAAATGTATGCAACTTGATCTTTTGTAGGGAAAAAAATAACTTCAATAACTTGATCATGAATGAGCTTTCTGATGAAGTACATGTGTAGCTCGATGTTCTTGTTGCATTGATGTTGAACTAGATCTCTTGTGAGATTGATGACACTCTGATTGTCACACCAAAGGCTGGTCAGATGTTGTTGCTGGAATCCAAACTATGAAAGGATCTATCGAAGCCAAAAGGCTTCCTTACTTGCATTTACCATTGCTCGGTACTCTACTTCTGCTGAAGAAAGTTCAGTAGCCTGTTGTTTCTTATAGGCCCAAGTGACAGGTCCTCAACCAAGGTTAAAAACATAACCTACAGTAGACTTTTGATCATCAGGGTCGTTGGCCCAATCTGAATCAGTGAAACCAACCAATAAAGGAGTCCCCTCTGAACTGTAATGTATCCCGAATTGAACTATACCACAGACATAGACAAGTATCCTTTTAGCTTATTTTCAATGGATTTCATGGGGTGTTTGCATATACCAGGCAACAATACCAACAACAAAGGAAAGATCAGGACGAGTATGATTCAAGTATAAGAGGCTACCAACTAACTGACGGTATAGGGTGGCATCAACTTTGGGAGAAGTACAGGTGGCAGTAAGCTTGACTCTAGACTAGAAGGGAGAAGGGGCTGGTTTACAATCATCCATGTGAAAGATATGAAGAAGGTCACAAGCATACTTATACTGGGAAATAAAAATTCCTTCATTGGTTTTCAAAACTTGGAGGCCAAGGAAATATTGTAAAAAACCTAAGTCTGTCATTTCAATTTTTTTCTTAAGGATAGTTTTCACATGGTTTAAACGTTTTGAGTCAATACCAGTAAGGATAAGGTCATCAACATAAAGGAAAATTATTATGAGATGGCTTCCTCTTTTTCTGGTATAGATAGTAGGATCAGACGGCATCTAGAGAATCCGATGTAAAAAAAAAAGTTGTCCATTTTGGAATACCAAGATCAGGGAGTTTGCTTAGGACCATAAAGATATTTCGTAAGGCGAAAAACAAGGCTAAAGTCATTATGGACATAGCTAGGAGGTTGTTCCATGCATATTTCTTATTACAAATGGTTTTCAGGACAAAGAAGGCACAAACGCTGAAGATGGTTCGCAAGTCGAAGAAGGCACACTCGTCGAATTAGGCTTGTAGGCCAAGATATTTTCATCAAATTTAACATATATTCTAATAATAATTTCATTACAATGTGGTTGAAGAAGTCTATGACCTTTGACATCTTCAGAGTAATCAACAAATATACACTTCTCACTTTTAGGATGCAATTCTTTCCTTTTTCATCAGGAATGTGAGCTCATTCTATATTGCCAAATACACAGAAGTGACTTACATCTAGTTTAATTTTATTCCATGCTTCTTATGGTGTTATACTTTTAAGAGCCTTTGTGAGAGTGAGATTTACTATGTAATTTGCACAATTGATTTCTTTCACCCAATACTTTATACTTAATCCCTTAGATTGGATCATACAATTAGCCATTTCTTTTAATGTGTAGTTCTTTCTCTCAGCAACACCATTTTGTTGTGGTGTATATGGAACAATGTGTTGCACTTGGATTCCATGTGTAGTGAAATAACTTGTAAATTTATTATTCACATATTTTCTTCCATTATCTATTCTTAACTTTTGAATTTAATGTCCAGCTTGATTTTCTGCAAGGGCCTTGTAGGCCAAAATCTTTTCAAAATTTTCACTCTTAAGTTTTAATAAGTAAACCCAAGTTCGTCTGGAAAAGTCATTAATGAAAGTTAAGAAATACTTGCACTCAGAAAAAGAAGGAGAAGAAAGTGGACCACACAAATCACTATGAACAAGATGCAAAGGGCTCAAGGTGTGCCAAGAGGCACATTTGTCAAAAATATCTCGATGATGTTTTCCAAGAACACAACCTACACAAACACCATCCCTGCATGAAACAAGAGGAAGACCAGTCACCATCTGTTGATGGCATAGTTTTTGAAATCAGATATAGTTTAAATGACCAAACCACTCATGAAATGTTTTTCTCAAGTCATCTCTATGGGTAACAAAAACTGATGAAAAATATGATGACCCAAAGTTGCCAAACTTGTACAACTCGGTAATATCGTCAACAATTATAGTTGCAAGAACATGCTTAGGATATTTTAGATCCTTGATTACAACTTGGTGAGGTGAAAACTCTACGGTTTTACCTTCACCTGAATGAGTGATTTGATATACTGATAGAAGGTTACAAGAAATACTTGGAACACATAATACATCATTGAAATGACTATTTTTTACTTGAACTATTCCATATCCTTCAACACTAAGAGATCTATCATCACCAACAAATATTTTCTTGGTGTTACATTCATTTAGAATAGAAAATATGTCTCTAACCTTATGCATATGATAAGATGATCCATAATCAATAAGCCACTCATCATAAGAAGAAGTAGAAGTTGTATTGAAGGAGAAACCAGAAGCAAAAAGTGAGTGTCCATTAGAAGAAGAAGAAGAAATAGAATTAATACTGATGTTGTGCTTCTTCATCGATGCTTCTAAAACTACCATGTTCTTGAAACATTTGGACTCATCATGACCATGTTTATTACAAAAGTTTCAATGTCTATTAGTCTTCTTACTTTCATATTTTATTCCTTTGTCACCATTAGGAGCATAAGTTGTCTGAGTGGATTTGGGACCCTTATATTGATTTTTGTTGTGGAGAGGATGTTGCTTCTTTGGATTCTTGGGTTTATATTTATGATGGACGCCTAAGGATTTGTTGGAGGTACCTATAGTGCTAATAACTCCAAGTTGTACAAGCTTATCTTTCTCTCTAATCAAAGCATCACAAAAGTTCTCATGACTAAGTTTTTTATAAGTTGTCCCTAGAACCTCTTGCATGGCATAAAAGGTAGACACAAACAAATAATATGCACTACCTATCTTAGAAATAATAAGATAGATGAAACGATCTTATTCTATCTTTATCTTACATTCTTCACATAAAGTTCTGAGTGTTTTAAACTTAGATAGATAGTCTTCAATGTAAGAAAAAACATTTGGACTTAAAGTTAGTAGTTGATTTTCTAACTGTCGTGCTTAAATAATATTTTGTTTACCAAACATAGATTCAATATTTTCCCAATATTCTTTTGGTTTATCAATTGATTGAAGGTGGAACCTTAAATTAGGAGAGATGGACATTATGATTAATCCACATGCTTCGTCATTCCTATTATCCCATTTGAATTTATTATCAACATCAGTGAATGTTCTTTCCTTTCCAAAGGTAATTTGGTACTGGCATTTACTTCTTAATAAATCCTTCATATGGAATTTCCATTGGAAGTAGTTGGTGTCGGTAAGAAAGAGATTACTTGTATAATCCATATTAATTATGCAGATAATATGGATTTAAAAACTAAAATTGATGATCTGGATGGAAATATCTCGAAAAGTTAGGTGGTTTTAAAAAAATGGCATTGAAAAAGGACTTCCGATGTGAGAGTTGTTGTCGCAAGAGTTGACTCTAGGCTGTAATAGAGCCAAGCCTTAGCACATTTTAAAATGAAAAAAGTTATTTATCGTTCAGAACTTGACTTGGGTTGCAGCAAGTCGAACCCTGAAAATTTAATTTGAGTGCACTTCTGACCTAATACACTCAGAGACAGTTCTCTAAACAGCCAAGGGCTCTTTACTCAGGAATATTCGATGATTATAGCAAGAAGGCCAGATTTCTTGTTAGAAAAGATGTTTAATCAGGTTTGGGGGTTGATCCAGGAAAACAGTCAATTGGGCATGGAGTCAAGTGAAAACCACAGAGAGGAGATCATAACAGGGATCACATTACTTGCAGAAAATGAGGCAAGGTAAGTCTTTCTTTCAACTATAAATGATCACGATTTAATAGAAGAAAAAGAAAAGGAAAGGGCCACCATAGTGAAAGCATCAATCAAGGAGGAATTTTCACTATGACTTTGGAAGAAAAAACTAAAGGTTGATGACTAGATACAGAGCACTAATTAGGAGTGAATTCTGAATAGTCACCATGAAAAAAAAACTTTTATCAACTGCGCGTAAGGAGCATTTAAAAGGAATTCCAAACATATTTAACTCAGTCGACAAAAGAACAGATAGATAATAAGACAAAAAGAGGACATAGCAAAAGAAATGACCGTAATGAATCTCAAAATTTCAAGAAAACGCGTCACTGTGTATAATTTCATTTCTGGTTCTCAAAATAACTCTCTATTCCATACAGGAGCTCTCTGCCCCCCATAGCTTCCTCCAGGCTTCCCCCTTTTTTTACAATGAATGCATTTCTCTATAAATTCCCTCTCTCATGCAGGTTGAAACCGCATCATAACCGAAAATTAACTAATCTCAACTATCTTTAACTAACAGTAATCAAAACTAATCTTAAAGCACAACTCAAATCCTAATTTCTAGCAAAATGTTTATTCGATCTGCCTCCATGCACAAAAATCGTTGCAGTTGTCGGGTAGTTATGAAAGATGGTGGTCCTCTGAAATCTTTAGTTATTTTGAGTTCTGCGTTAGATTTGTCATCCTCATCTACATACACGTCCCCATTTTCTGCTGCAGTGAAATCAATATTAGATGCAGCTTCAGTCCTTGTTTGGGTTTCAGCCAATTTCCTCATGGCTTCATATACCTATTGAGGTTTATAGTATATGAGTTCTACACATTCTATGGCCACCTTTGCAACTGCCCTCATATCTTGGACCCGCTCAGCATAATCCTGAACATTCTAAGCAAGGACCATAAATAAAGTTTCATCTTGAAGCCTCTCAACATACTCCCTAGTGTGGGGATCGATGCATTGCTAGCTTTTAAATAGTTTATTGTCAATTCGATCAAGAAATGCAACTATATGACCCCACACTCGAATTGTTCCCTTGTGATATGTTCATTTCTGAGTTTCCTTCTCGTCAGGCTCCACTAAATCATCCACGATTATGTTTGGGTATTGAGCCAAAATATCAAACATGACAAGAATATTCTGTAAACGTTTTTCCAGGCGAGAATCGACATATGTGTGCTAAGACTGGGGTTTACATCAAACTGTGCAGATACAACACTGACCGAAACCTCTAGCTTCTGTGCAGGGGTTTTTACCACCCTAGTCAGGTATGTGAGTTGTTCAACTTGATCAAGCCTTCCCGTTCCTTTCCAATCACGAGCAACAACTATTTCTTCCAGCTTCTTATCGAACATTTCCCATGTAATCTCACTCAGGTCTCGCATAAACTGCTTGTCCATTAACTTATCCCTCTTACTTTTCTTCTTCGAGCGAATTTTTCCCGTCGGCTTTTGGGCTTTCGGAGGAAATGGTGTAGTGTAAAAAATGATAAGAAGAAGTCCGAAATCCCGTGATTGGTCCACGTTTTATGCACGTTGCAACTTTGCAATTCCGTAGTAGATGTCTTTATTCTGGCATTGATATTTCTGAATTCGTACAGAAAACCTGTCACTTTGAGATGAGGAATGTTTGTTTTTTTTATCGATCATCGACGCATTGAATTGAAAATACTGTTTGAGTTTGATATTAATTAATTTATTATGTCTTCATGCGCCTCCCTTCACTTTAATAATACGAATTTGTTCCTTTTGCATAAAATTTCAATGGCTATATTGCTTACCCGTTACAGAGGAATCGGCAAGCAATTATTCCATCAAGGTCTCTCAGAATGGAGCCTGGTGAAGTGGAGGAGCATCTCTTAGATCATGGCAGCAGTGGCTATATATTGATGATAAAAATCGTCTGTAAGTGATTCTGTCCAATGCAGATAACCAGCCATGGATCAAGATGATGAGAGACGTCGTGTTCGTGGAATCGAAGTTGTTGTGCCGCCTTGAAAAGAAACTCGGTAATAATCTCAAAATCTCTTTCAACGCAACCTCTTGAAGCCATTGCTGGAGTTCCTGAATCCTTTCACCATATGGAACATTTGGACTATATTTTCTTACTGTAATGAGGCACATAATATACTGGAACTATTGCTTCGTCTTCAACCTCTCCAGATCTTGACACACTAAGACCCTTCCAACGAATTCTATTTCTCAACCTTTTCTCAATTAGTCCTATCTCCTCAAGAACATTGGTTATGTCATATATTCTGCGTTTTTGGACTTCCAAAGTATCTGTAGCTTTGTTAAGATCAATAATACCATCATCAACCTGCTTGACTAGACTAATAAACTTCTTTGTTAACAACCCAAGAGAGCTATCATAACGACAACTGTTGATTGGAGTAGGAGCATTGCCCAAAGGAGAACCGATGTTATGAAATAGTAGGGTCCAAATTCATCTGGAAGTTTGTCCATCTGCCAGTTGTTGGCATCAAACCCTATGTAGCAGAGATATATAGACCCCGTGTAAACTTATAAGCTTGATGCGATTCTCAGATACATTGGGATGAAGACACTAAGGAGAGAAAAAATCAAACTCTGTTACAACATAGGCTCCATCTAGGGATGGCACTTTCCCAGTAAAGTGCCAAGAATAGTAGACCATGTGCCTGCATCAATAAAGTGACCTACAAAAATTCTGAACCTCATCATGTAGCACCTTGTAGAGCAATGGAGGAATTCAACATTTGAGACCAGTGGAGTCGTAATGCTTTAAAACCAAACCGTATTGGATTCAAAAACTGAACTGAAAACATATTGAAAACTAGCGCTGCAATCTAGTGCTTGAAGTCAAGCTTATTTATATACATCACCTACTCTAACTGCTGAAAGATTTCCAGAATCAGATGATATGGAAATGCCAGTGAAGCCAATCCAATAATTGTCTACTCATTTGAACACTTTTTACGCTTTCTTCGAGCAGGATGAAAGAAGAAATCGATAACTTCCAACTGACCTGTTGGTGATCATGGAATTTCAAAACTTCCATCAATTCTTGTGACCAAATATTCCCGACATAGCATATTCCTCCATTAAATGAATCTACAAGCTCAACAAAAGGGTCTTGGAAAAACATATGGTCCTGAGGTTTTACAACATCCATGACTATTTTATGTTCTGGTTTATGATGCTCAAGATCATTAAACGTGGCCACCATTTTTTTTTCATGAAACAAAGCAGAGTCTAGAATCTGATCTTATAGTAGGAAATCATCACAAATAGGTTTGTTAACTTGCTGTAAAATTTCATGAAATACCTAACTGTCACCATTTAAAAACAGATTTACGTTTTCCACTTGAGTAAGTTCACAAGATCGAGTATCTTCATGAGCCAACTCTTCCTCATACTGATCAACTCGAGAAATTTCTATTGTTTCTTCGTCCTCCTCCAGAGGATTTGTATCACAACAACCTTCAAAAAGGATTTCGGCAGAATACATTCTCTTGCAATGTTGATGGAAAAGTGTGTGAAAACATTTCAACGAAGGAATACTAGAATGGGGTAAAGATTTATACCAGAGTCTAGCATCTTTTCCTAATGAAAACATAAACAATTTCATGAGGACGTCTTCATGATGTACATTTAACTCTTTCATGAGCTTGTGGAATTCAAACAAATGTTGACCGAGATTGTCGTCCTCGTCTTCTCCGAATTTAGGAAGGACATCCCCCCAAACTTTAATGTCTGGAACAGTGTTTGGAAAACCATAAACATCTGCAAAGTCCAGAGGAGCAAACCTTGCAGCAATCCGAGCAGCAAATGAGCTCGTCATTTGAGACCAGTGGAGTCACCAACAAAATCATGTAGAGTCTACGAACCAAGGAGTCGCCATGGTGAATGATCACAGCCAACTGAATGCCTATCCCTTGTTCACCATCAAGAGACAGATCTGAACTTTGTCGTACCCCAGGGAAGATAACTTCGTCCTCCGTCCCCGGCAACGACGCCAAAAAATGTTGTCGCAAGAGTTGACTCTAGGCTGTAATAGAGCCAAGCCTTAGCACATTTTAAAATGAAAAACGTTATTTATCGTTTAGAACTTGACTTGGGTTGCAGCAAGTCGAACCCTGAAAATTTAATTTGAGTGCACTTCTGACCTAATACACTCAGAGACAGTTCTCTAAATAGCCAAGGGCTCTTTACTCAGGAATATTCGATGATTACAGCAAGAAGGCCAGATTTCTTGTTAGAAAAGATGTTTAATCAGGTTTGGGGGTTGATCCAGGAAAACAGTCCATTGGGCATGGAGTCAAGTGAAAACCACAGAGAGGAGATGATAACAGGGATCACATTACTTGCAGAAAATGAGGCAAGGTAAGTCTTTCTTTCAACTATAAATGATCACGATTTAATAGCAGAAAAAGAAAAGGAAAGGGCCACCATAGTGAAAGCATCAATCAAGGAGGAATTTTCACTATGACTTTGGAAGAAAAAACTAAAGGTTGATGACTAGATACAGAGCACTAATCAGGAGTGAATTCTGAACAATCACCATGAAAATAAAACTTTTATCAACTGCGCGTAAGGAGCATTTAAAAGGAATTCCAAACATATTTAACTCAGCCGACAAAAGAAGAAATAGAAAATAAGACAAAAAGAGGACATAGCAAAAGAAATGACCGTAATGAATCTCAGAATTTCAAGAAAACGCGTCACTGTGTATAATTTCATTTCTGGTTCTCAAAATAACTCTCTATTCCATACAGGATCTCTCTGCCCCCCAGAGCTTCCTCCAGGCTTCCCCCTTTTTTTACAATGAATGCATTTCTCTATAAATTCCCTCTCTCATGGAGGTTGAAACTGCATCATAACCGAAAATTAACTAATCTCAACTATCTTTAACTAACAGTAATCTAAACTAATCTTAAAGCACAACTCAAATCCTAATTTCTAGCAAAATGTTTATTCGATCCACCTCCATGCGCAAAAATCTCTGCAGTTGTCGGGTAGTTATGAAAGCTGGTGGTCCTCTGAAATCTTTAGTTATTTTGAGTTCTGCGTTAGATTTTTCATCCTCATCTACATACAAGTCCCCATTTTCTGCTGCAGTCAAATCAATATTAGATGCAACTTCAGTCCTTGTTTGGGTTTCAGCCAATTTCCTCATGGCTTCATACACCTCTTGAGGTTTATAGTATATGAGTTGTACACGTTCTAAGGCCACCTTTGCAACTGCCCTCATATCTTGGACCCGCTCAACATAATCCTGAACATTCTGAGCAAGGACCATAAATAAAGGTTCATCTTGAATCCTCTCAACATACTCCCTAGTGTGGGGATCGATGCATTGCCAGCTTTTAAATAGTTTATTGTCAATTCAATCAAGAAATGAAACTATATGACCCCACACTCGAATTGTTCCCTTGTGATCTGTTCCTTTCTGAGTTTCCTTCTCGTCAGGCTCCACTAAATCATCCACGATTATGTTTGGGTATTGAGCCAAAATATCAAACATGACAAGAATATTTTGTAAACGTTTTTCCAGACGGGAATCGACATATGTGTGCTAAGACTGGGGTTTACATCAAACTGTGCAGATACAACACTGACCGAAACCTCTAGCTTTTGTGCAGGGGTTTTTACCACCCTAGTCAGGTATGTGAGATGTTCAACTTGATCAAGCCTTCCCGTTCCTTTCCAATCACGAGCAGCAACTATTTCTTTCAGCTTCTTATCGACCATTTCCCATGTAATATCACTCAGGTCTCGCATAAACTGCTTGTCCATTAACTTATCCCTCTTACTTTTCTTCGTCGCGCGAATTTTTCCCGTCGGCTTTCGGGCTTTCAGAGGAAACGGTGTAGTGTAAAAAACGATAAGAAAAAGTCTGAAATCCCATGATTGGTCCACGTTTTATGCACGTGGCAACTTTGCAATTCCGTAGTAGATGTCTTTATTCTGGCATTGATATTTCTGAATTCGTACAGAAAACCTGTCACTTTGAGACGAGGAATGTTTGTTTTTTTTATCGATCATCGACGCATTGAATTGCAAAGACTGTTTGACTTTGATATTAATTAATTTATTATGTCTGGATGCGCCTCCCTTCACTTTAATAATACGAATTTGTTCCTTTTGCATAAAATTTCAATGGCTATATTGCTTACCCGTTACTGAGGAATCAACAAGCAATTATTCCATCAAGGTCTCTCAGAATGGAGCCTGGTGAAGTGGAGGAGCATCTCTTATATCATGGCAGCAGTGGCTATATATTGATGATAAAAATCGTCTGGAAGTGATTCTGTCCAATGCAGATAACCAGCCATGGATCAAGATGATGAGAGACGCTGTGTTCGTGGAATCGAAGTTGTTGTGCCACCTTGAAAAGAAACTCGACAATAATCTCAAAATCTCTTTCAACGCAACCTCTTGAAGCCATTGCTGGAGTTCCTGAATCCTTTCACCATATGGAACATTTGGACTGTCTTTTCTTACTGTAATGAGGCACATAATATACTAGAACTGTTGCTTCGTCTTCAACCTCTCCAGATCTTGACACACTAAGACCCTTCCAGCGAATTCTATTTCTCAACCTTTTCTCAATTAATCCCATCTCCTCAAGAACATTGGCTATGTCGTATATTCTACGTTTTTGGACTTCCAAAGTATCTGTATCTTTGTTAAGATCAAGAATACCATCATCAACCTGCTTGACTAGACTAATAAACTTCTTTGTTAACAACCCAAGAGAGCTATCATAACGACAGCTGCTGATTGGAGTAGGAGCATTGCCCAAAGGAGAACCGATGTTATGAAATAGTAGGGTCCAAATTCATCTGGAATTTTGTCCATCTGCCATCTGTTGGCATCAAACCCTATGCAGCAGAGATATATAGACCCCGTGTAAACTTATAAGCTTGATGCGATTCTCAGATACATTGGGATGAAGACACTAAGGAGAGAAAAATTCAAACTCTGTTACAACATAGGCTCCATCTACGGGTGGCACTTTCCCAGTAAAGTGCCAAGAACAGTAGACCACGTGCCTGCATCAATAAAGTGACCTGCAAAAATTCTGAACCTCATCATGTAGCACCTTGTAGAGCAATGGAGGAATTCAACATTTCAGACCAGTGGAGTTGTAATTCTTTAAAACCAAACCGTATTGGATTCAAAAACTGAACTGAAAACATATTGAAAACTAGCGCTGCAATCTAGTGCTTGAAGTCAAGCTTATTTATATACATCACCTACTCTAACTGTTGAAAGATTTCCAGAATCAGATGATATGGAAATGCCAGTGAAGCCAATCCAATAATTGTCTACTCATTTGAACACTTTTTACACTTTCTTCGAGCAGGCTGAAAGAAGAAACCGATAACTTCCAACTGACCTGTTGGTGATCATGGATTTTCAAAACTTCCATCAATTCTTGTGACCAAATATTCCCGACATAGCATATTCCTCCATTAAATGAATCTACAAGCTCAACAAAAGGGTCTTGGAAAAACATATGGTCCTGAGGTTTTACAACATCCATGACTATTTCATGTTCTGGTTTATGATGCTCAAGATCATTAAACGTGGCCACCATTTATTTTTCATGAAACAAAGCAGAGTCTAGAATCTGATCTTCTAGTAGGAAATCATCACAAATAGGTTTGTTAACTTGCTGTAAAATTTCATGAAATACCTAACTGTCACCATTTAAAAACAGATTTATGTTTTCCTCTTGAGTAAGTTCACAAGATCCAGTATCTTCATGAGCCAACTCTTCCTCATACTGATCAACTCGAGAAATTTCTATTGTTTCTTCCTCCTCCTCCAGAGGATTTGTATCACAACAACCTTCAAAAAGGATTTCGGTAGAATACATTCTCTTGCAATGTTGATGGAAAAGTGTGTGAAAACATTTCAACGAAGGAATACTAGAATGGGGTAAAGATTTATACCAAAGTCTAGCATCTTTTCCTAATGAAAACATAAACAATTTCATGAGGACGTCTTCATGATGTACATTTAACTCTTTCATGAGCTTGTGGAATTCAAACAAATGTTGACCGGGATTGTCGTCCTCATTTTCTCTGAATTTAGGAAGGATATCCCCCCAAACTTTAATGTCTGGAACAGTGTTTGGAAAACCATAAACATCTGCAAAGTCCAGAGGAGCAAACCTTTCAGCAATCCGAGCAGCAAATGAGCTCGTCATTTGAGACCAATGGAGTCGCCAACAAAATCACGTAGAGTCTACGAACCAAGGAGTCGCCATGGTGAATGATCATAGCCAACTGAATGCCTATCCCTTGTTCACCATTAAGAGACAGATCTGAACTTTGTCATACCCCAGGGAAGATAACTTCGTCCTCCGTCCCCGACAACGGCGCCAAAAAATGTTGTCACAAGAGTTGACCTTAGGCTGTAATAGAGCCAAGCCTTAACACATTTTAAAATGAAAAAAGTTATTTATCGTTCAGAACTTGACTTGGGTTGCAGCAAGCCAAACCCTGAAAATTTAATTTGAGTACACTTCTGACCTAATACACTCAGAGACAGTTCTCTAAACAGCCAAGGGCTCTTTACTCAGGAATAGTCGATGATTACAGCAAGAAGGCCATATTTCTTGTTAGAAAAGATGTTTAATCAGGTTTGGGGGTTGATCCAAGAAAACATTCCATTGGGCATGGAGTCAAGTGAAAACCACAGAGAGGAGATGATAACAGGGATCACATTACTTGCAGAAAATGAGGCAAGGTAAGTCTTTCTTTCAACTATAAATGATCATGATTTAATAGCAGAAAAAGAAAAGGAAAGGGCCACCATAGTGAAAGCATCAATCAAGGAGGAATTTTCACTATGACTTTGGAAGAAAAAACTAAAGGTCGATGACTAGATAAAGAGCACTAATCAGGAGTGAATTCTGAACAGTCACCATGAAAACAAAACTTTTATCAACTGCGCGTAAGGAGAATTTAAAAGGAATTCCAAACATATTTAACTCAGCCGACAAAAGAACAGATAGATAATAAGACAAAAAGAGGACATAGCAAAAGAAATGACTGTAATGAATCTCAGAATTTCAAGAAAACGCGTCACTGTGTATAATTTCATTTCTGGTTCTCAAAATAACTCTCTATTCCATACAGGAGCTCTCTGACCCCAGAGCTTCCTCCAGGCTTCCCCCTTTTTTTACAATGAATGCATTTCTCTATAAATTCCCTCTCTCATGGAGGTTGAAACTGCATCATAACCGAAAATTAACTAATCTCAACTATCTTTAACTAACAATAATCTAAACTAATCTTAAAGCACAACTCAAATCCTAATTTCTAGCAAAATGTTTATTCGATCCGCCTCCATGCGCAAAAATCTCTACAGTTGTCGGGTAGTTATGAAAGTTGGTGGTCCTCTGAAATCTTTAGTTATTTTGAGTTCTGTGTTAGATTTGTCATCCTCATCTACATACACGTCCCCATTTTCTGCTATAGTCAAATCAATATTAGATGCAGCTTCAGTCCTTGTTTGGGTTTCAGCCAATTTCCTCATGGCTTCATATACCTCTTGAGGTTTATAGTATATGAGTTCTACATGTTCTAAGGCCACCTTTGCAACTGCCTTCATATCTTGGACCCGCTCAGCATAATCCTGAACATTATGAGCAAGGACCATAAATAAAGGTTCATATTGAAGCCTCTCAACATACTCCCTAGTGTGGGGATCGATGCATTGCCAGCTTTTAAATAGTTTATTGTCAATTTGATCAAGAAATGCAACTATATGACCCCACACTCGAATTGTTCCCTTGTGATCTGTTCCCTTCTGAGTTTCCTTCTCGTCAGGCTCCACTAAATCATCCACGATTATGTTTGGGTATTGAGCCAAAATATCAAACACGACAAGAATATTCTGTAAACGTTTTTCCAGACGGGAATCGGCATATGTGTGCTAAGACTGGGGTTTACATCAAACTGTGCAGATACAACACTGACCGAAACCTCTAGCTTCTGTGCAGGGGTTTTTACCACCCTAGTCAGGTATGTGAGTTGTTCAACTTGATCAAGCCTTCCCGTTCCTTTCCAATCACGAGCATCAACTATTTCTTTCAGCTTCTTATTGACCATTTCCCATGTAATCTCACTCAGGTCTCGCATAAACTGCTTGTCCATTAACTTATCCCTCTTACTTTTCTTCTTCGCGCGAATTTTTCCCGTCGGCTTTCGGGCTTTCGGAGGAAACAGTGTAGTGTAAAAAACGATAAGAAAAATTCCGAAATCCCGTGATTGGTCCACGTTTTATGCACATGGCAACTTTGCAATTCCGTAGTAGATGTCTTTATTCTGGCATTGATATTTCTGAATTTGTACAGAAAACCTGTCACTTTGAGACGAGGAATGTTTGTTTTTTTTATCGATCATCGACGCATTGAATTGCAAAGACTGTTTGACTTTGATATTAATTAATTTATTATGTCTGCATGCGCCTCCCTTCACTTTAATAATACGAATTTGTTCCTTTTGCATAAAATTTCAATGGCTATATTCCATACCCGTTACTGAGGAATCGACAAGCAATTATTCCATCAAGGTCTCTCAGAATGGAGCCTGGTGAAGTGGAGGAGAATCTCTTAGATCATGGCAGCAGTGGCTATATATTGATGATAAAAATCGTCTGGAAGTGACTCTGTCCAATGCAGATAACCAGCCATGGATCAATATGATGAGAGACGCTGTGTTCGTGGAATCGAAGCTGTCGTGCCGCCTTGAAAAGAAACTCGACAATAATCTCAAAATCTCTTTCAACGCAACCTCTTGAAGCCATTGCTGGAGTTCCTGAATCCTTTCACCATATGGAACATTTGGACTGTCTTTTATTACTGTAATGAGGCACATAATATACTGGAACTGTTGCTTCATCTTCAACCTCTCCAGATCTCGACACACTAAGACCCTTCCAGCGAATTCTATTTCTCAACCTTTTCTCAATTAGTCCTATCTCCTCAAGAACATTGGTTATGTCGTATATTCTGCATTTTTGGACTTCCAAAGTATCTGTAGCTTTGTTAAGATCAAGAATACCATCATCAACCTGCTTGACTAGACTAATAAACTTCTTTGTTAACAACCCAAGAGAGCTATCATAACGACAACTGCTGATTGGAGTAGGAGCATTGCCCAAAGGAGAACCGATGTTATGAAATAGTAGGGTCCAAATTCATCTGGAAGTTTTTCCATCTGCCAGTTGTTGGCATCAAACCCTATGCAGCAGAGATATATAGACCCCATGTAAACTTATAAGCTTGATGCGATTCTCAGATACATTGGGATGAAGACAGTAAGGAGAGAAAAATTCAAACTCTGTTACAACAAGAGTTATGCCCTTTTTAAAAAATGTATAAATGGTAACCAAAGGACCACGTGATGGTGTAAGTTTCTTTATGAGGTGACCCACTTTTATAAAGAGAAGTGGGGATCATTTTTACAATGACTTTACTTTATAAAAGAAAAGATCCATGAAAAATAAATAACTCTAAAATAAAATATTAAAGTTACTTATAGTGATTCACTTTTATACTTGAAGTGAAATACACTTTACAATCTTAGCATGAACTTTTTCAAAAAAAAGTAACAAAAAAAGAGACTTGAACTCAAGACCTCTTCCTTAATAAGACAACTTTTAACCAAATGGTCTAGCAAAACATATTGTATTGTTTAGGAAGAGGATTGGAGGTGTTTTTGTTGTTGTTGTGGAATACAACCTTGGAGAGCGTGCTAAAAAAAACTCGTTTCACACAAGAAACAAATATTTCTTCTCGATTACAACAAGGGTTAGATCTCGGTTAGCTTACCCAGAAGATGCACAATTTCCTATCTATTTCTGATTTTCCGAGATCGCACAGAGCGTGGGAAAAGGATCATACATAGATCTAAATGATTAGTAAGTTAGAAATAAATAATATAAAACAAAAATAATAATCTGCAAAAATTTAAAAATGTGTATTCAGGATTTATACCTCTGGATCTGACTAAAATGGTCATATCTTGGGCAAACGAAACATTTTCGAGTGAAACGAGAAATGTTCCTGACTCAAACGAGCGTTCCAGATGCAATGGAATATCCCTCGGAGCCCAAAAATGTATGTAAATGACATAAAATGGATATGAGACAACTCGACTTCACGATCTCGATCTACAACAGGAGTGGGTCTTCAAACATGCTTTGATACCATGTTTGACAATACATTTATTCCAACATAGGATGAACACCTTCAGTAACCACTCACACAACCGGATCAAAGATTATGACACAAATGTTTTGATGTGGTAAAACCCCTACGGGGAAACATCCACGGACCTAGCCAACGCGACCACTTGGAGCAGTTTATTAATGCAAAAGAAAAATATTACAGAGATATTTTACAAGAGAGTTTCTCACAATCGATCATCGACAAATGACCCTCCATGCTCTTTAAACAAATATCATGGACCAATCGGGTGTTAAGCCATGGATCAATGGCCATTAAGATCAAAGAGAATATGAACCATCAGATCACTCTATGTCGGGAACATATCATGACCGTGAGATTTCCTAACTACAAATGCATACTAATGCATACTAAAGAAACACACTTAGAAACACACTTTTACCTAATGACACATTAGACCAAGTAGATCTTAAGTAACTCCTAAGTGTCTAAATATCCTAACATGCAACATTAAAATGACCAAATACAATTTTGGGTTGTTGGAATAATTTTTTGCTCAAATTTAGTTTTTTAGAGATTGTTAATTCATGACCTAGAATAGAAATATAAAATCTTATTGGAATTATTTGAAAAAAATTCCAATACATAGATAAACTTTTGAAGAGAAGTTCAAATATGTAAAGGTACTCACTAAGATATGTTACATGTTATGTTACCTGTTGTGTAATATCTTGGTTCCCTTTTTTCTCCAAGACAACAGGGTTCCCTTGTTCTACAAGGAGAATCATTTCAAAGCCCATAGTGTGGATCAATGGCTAGGACGGGGTAGAAGGGAACATAGGGGATGAGAGTTAGGATGCAAGCCTTCAAGCTAGAAACTAGGAGGAAAGTGCAATGGGGAAAGAGAGGAGGAAATAGAGGCTGACTATGCTTGTCTCATGGGCACCTGTGTGCTATGTCATGCTATAAGGCTCTACGTGTAAGAAAAACATTTTCTACATGGAAGGAAAACCTGGTTTAATGTTTATGGTTGGATATGGAGTATGCATCATGGGTTAATGTTTATGGTTGGATATGGAGTATGCATCATGGGTTAATGTTTATGGTTGGATATGGAGTATGCATTGGAGAAAACATTTAATGTTTTTAGGGTGAAATAATGAAGATGGGTTACACTTTTGCTTGTTTTATGAGAAATATAACAATATTTTCACAAGTTCTTCAACTTTCGGCATATAAAAGTATTTTTTTTATTTAGAATTTCACTTTACAGTAAAAAACAAACTTGTGAATAATTTTGTTATCTTTTCAATGACTATTTTTCAATTTTTTATTATCATGATTTGATATGTTAATTTGACAATTGTTTAACAATATGTTCCTTAAACATGAAAGAAATGATAATGAGTAACTTTTTCCTACAACAATGTATCTATCATTAAAATTATATTTCTAAGAAACGAAATATACTACAACAATCCATAAAGACTATGTTTTATTATGACTATAATTTTGAATCTAACGGATGAATATTATAATTTCTAGAATTTTTTGAAGTTGACCAAGCTAAAAACGTTGGAAATTTTAAACACATGTTTTTCTACATCTTGTATCTATCTTAATTTTTACTTAAAACTAAAATCTAAATATACCCCTTTGAAAAAACAAGTTTAAGGATTATTAATAAAAAAAATTCTAAACTTTTCACTGTATATTTTTAGAGATACCGATATTTCATTTCATCGA
>ML777273.1:862891-917774 GCA_009831015.1 Picea engelmannii
TAGATAAAAATAAAGAAAATGAAAAAACATTATAGGAATTGAAAGTAGATTCAATTTTGGAAATGTTGGTGTTATTTTTGAAACCAAATTCTTAGTATTTGCAAGAGTCCGCAACCTCCGAAGTTCAGGTAAGCTTGGGGCAATTCTCTGATTTTTGTTTTCAGTCCCAATTTCATGTTTTCGGATGAAAGACTAAAATCTAATGGAAACCGTCAAAACTAAACGATATCCAAGGTTTTCGGTCGAAAGGCTATTGAGTGAATTTCGTCGGTCGGAAAAAAAATGAAAATACATGTCATATCATTTCATTTTGCACCAAATTGTATAAATATGCTTTCGGTTGAACACATTTAACATAATTCGTCGAATGGATAGACATATATGAGATCGAGGATAGGGATTTCAAAGCATTTCTATTACTTATTGCAGTTGTATTCTTTTCTTTCTTTATTTCTTCCCTCTTTTCCATAGGCTTAATTGGAGGATTGATATCGATACATGATGGTTTTCTAGAGCACCTAAACAAAGTTTCGAATCATATTTTTGGTTTTTGTTGAATAAGGTAATTGATGCTTGTTCAAGTTTTTATTGGAATAATAATTTATATGTTGAAAGATAAATGTTGAGCATTTTTTCAAGGTGAAGTCTTTGTTGAACATATATTTTACAGATAACTATAAAAGTCATGGGAAACAAAAGTTTGCGTAAGAGAAAATTTGATCGCACTCGAGATGATACTCGCCAAATCGAACAAAGGAAAGAGATTTATTGGAGAAAGAAACGAGAACGTACAAATATTGAAGAAAGAAATTATGATAATGTCAATAGAGATTTCCAAAAATAAGAAGTTCAACTAGGTATGCATGCACATATGATGATCGAGCACACGACACACATTGGGACTATATTCAGAAAATACAGAATTCAAAGTATAGAATTCAAATTTAAAATATTGTAAATAATATAATTGATTGTAATTACAATTTGATGTTTTTCAAAAAACGTAAATAGATTTGTCTCATAATGTCGAAGAAGACGTTGAAATCTAAATTGAAGCAGAAGGCGTTGAAACCAAAATTGAAGAACAAGACGTTGAAACTGAAATTGAAGCAGAAGACAAATCACCTATAGGTATGCACATAAATTTAGATAATACAAGATGAACACTCAAGTATATATAGTTTAGTGAATTTGTGTTTGGTTTATGCTTTTTAATATAAACTTTAAATTGAAATATGCAGGAAAATATATCAACATTGATGATGAAATATTAGAAAATGTTGATACTGACAAATTTGAGAAGAAAAAAGCTAAGCATTATATAAGATATCAAACTAAGAATATGTATAATATTTTTTTCAAAGATGAATCAATAACAGTACAAGTTTAACTTTTACTTTGTCTAATGAAGTAAAGAATGTTAAAAGAAGCTACATCATTATTGGGTATTCAAAAGTTAACAAAGGATACAAAGGTGAAACATAATGTCTTTAACAATATAACTAGTGTATTAAAATCTTTTGGAAAATCTCGAAAAGAAGATGTAAGTGTTGCACTTAGAGCGATACAAACACCAGTTGTTTCATCTAGCAATATAAAAGATCGTTTGACACAACACATGGAAAAAACAATGGGAATGTCAAGAAAAAAATTGCACAAACATAGAAAATTTCAATTGACTTGTTGGATAGTGATTTCTAGACAACCCTACAAAGATAGACTTGCAGAAAATGTTAAAGAATTGGCCCATAATTGTTGGTTGGAAGAATCTCGTGTTTCACCAGATACAAGGGATGTGTTGCGAAAAAGAATAGCACGAAAACAATATGAAGAACATACAAAACATATATTTCCAATGATAGAATTAGAGTTGTTCAATAAGTTCAAAGAAGTGCACAAAGAAGTTAACATTTCCATCAATACATTTGTGCAACAAAAACCATGGTTTGTTAGACCCATCACTGTTCATGACACTTGTTTTTGTTGTTATCATGTGGAATTTGAGTTGTATTATGACACTTTTTTGGATTTTGGTAAAAATTTATGGCCAGGTTCACCTCCTCCTTCCACATTCCATGTTTTTATATCTGAAATTCTATGTGAAAGAGAAGATGTTGATTTATTTTACAAAAAAAAAATGAGTTGGTGGAAATAAATGAGATTGTTGTGGAAATATAAGTTTGTTTCATTCAAAGTATCATATTGATATGAATGATCAATCATTTTCTAATATAATAGTCAATTGGAAGAGATATGAATATATCAACATCACGACTCCACATTCTTCAAATGTTATTTCCAAAAGGATTGATTTGAAGGTAAATAAAATATGTGTGATAGATTTTTTGACGAAGTTTGAGGAAGAAATCTATAAATACACCAAGCATTCACATAGAGCTCGATGGCAAGATCTACAATTCAAACAATCTCATGAAGTGTTTCCACTAGGGACAATTTTGTCTGTAGTTGATTTTGTAGAGAATTGCACATTCGCTACACAAAAAGAAATACAGAGCGAATATTATCATTCTGATCAAGTCACGATATTTTTTCATGTTATATATAGACATGCTCAATGAAGTCTTGATAACATAGAAATCACCAACAACAATCAACATGTTATTAAAGAATATCACTTTTATATAAGTGATTTTCGAGCACACGACACACATTATGTACAACATTGTTTTGATAAATTTTATGATTCATTGAAAGAACGTGAAATCCCATTCAATCAACATTGGATATGGTCAGATGGGTGTGCAGGTTATTTCAAATATTCATGAACATTCTATTGGTTATGTCATCTTCATAAAAAAAATGAACATTACACATTGTTGGATTTTTTTTAGACTGGTCATGGAAAATGAGAGCACGACGGTGCAGGGGCATGTATAAAATGAGCAATTCGAAGGTATCAGTTGAACCCTCATGCTGATCGATTTGAATCCGCTAAAAAATTTGTTTAATTGTGCAAAATGGCGCTAGCCATGAATATAAGCCATCAAGGGATGTGCGCATGTGTGTCTATATATAAATGTTACACATGTACACATGATATTTGTTTTTGAACGTGTTCAAATTTATATTCAAACTTCAATCATTTTATTGAGATATTTCAAGTTAACAAGTTCTTATCTTGTGTAGGTTTTTTTGGTATGTTGGAATCCAAGATGTAAATAGATCAATCCCATATGATGCCAGTACAATACCCGGGACACAAAAAATACATTCAGTTAAAACAAAACGTTTTCAAAATGCGTTTTCATTTGATAGAAGAAATGAGTCTTGTATAGATGACACATAATCCATAGATATTTTGCTTAGTTTACATAGAGGACACATAATCCATAGATATTTGCGAAAACGAAAATGCAGGATATGTTAAATCTTGGAGACATACCGAACTTAATGTAAAAGGGAAAAATCCACTTGCAAACTTAGAGGATATGGAATCAAATGAAACTATAGTGTCAGTTTATGGCGATAGAGTTTCTGATCTTGTTAAAGAAGGTGATTTTTATGTTTAAATTTTTTCAAATAACTTGTAGGTGTACTTGTGTGATAATCTAACACGAACTATTTGTTGTCCAATATATCCAATTATTTGCAAGAGATGTTTTTTCCATGGTTGCACCTATAGACAACAATGAAAACGTGAAATATTATTTGATGTGATGCACAGAACAGAAGATGAGGCTATTAGAAGATTTCGATGATAACGGTTTTATATATGAAAGAGGATCCATTGTATTGAAAGGATATTTTTTTCAAGAAACCCATCAAATTGATACTCATGTTCACTTTCAAGACTACTAGTCAGATGTCACAAGTTGTCAATATAGTCATTTGGTATGTGCAACACACATAAAGTTAATAGAAGTTCAATAAAAAAAAAAAAAAGTTAGAAAATTGAAAATGTCCAAAGTCGATCATGAATGAATAATTGAAGATGGAATACCATTACAATGTTTTTAAACAAGTGGCACATGTACATTCCAATTTTTTTTATTTTCCATTGAAAGTACATTCCATAATTTGATGACTTGTTTTGACTATTTTCAACCATATTTCCAAATAGGATATTTATAAAAATGGTACATGTATAAAAAAAATTGGACATTTCTTAAAAAACACAGATAAAATATGGTTCAACCATATTTTATCTATGTTTCTCAACCATTACACCAATCAAAATTATTTTATGAGCATTACACCAATCAAAATTGAGTTGTATACCTCTTGTATTCTGAGCATTTTATTTTAAACTAAAAAATTGCTAAACACCATTTCCATTGAACACTTACTTTTTTCAATAGTATTTTTTTCCATTTGATTTTAATAATATTGTATTAATTTTAAAAAAAGTTAAACATATTTTATATTTTCTATTGTAATAATATCTTGTTTCAAATTTTAACTCATTCCGATTTTCATTTTATTTTACGAGCATTAAATATAAATTGAAGTTGAATTGAACATCTCTTTTATTTTGAATATTTTTTTTAATTATTGTTCTCAAAATTAAAGAAAAGTTAAAAACAAACTTTCATTTTGAGCTTTTATTTTATTAAGGGTATATGAACTTTGAGGTGAATATCTCTTCTAGATTTAGCATTTTTTTAATGAAGTTACATGATAAAATTAAAGAAGAGTTGATCATCTCTTCCATTTTAAGGTTTTATTTTACAATCACATCATTTTGAGCATTTTATTTTATCATTATCACACAAACCAAAAAAGAGTTGAACATCTCTTCTATCTCAAGATTTTATTGTATAAACATTACCTATAATTAATTTGGATCTCTTCTATCTTGAGAATTTTATTTTTATTACTATTGCACCAATCAAAGAAGAGTTGAACATCTCTTCTATCCTATATTTGAGAGCATTGACTTCTTTAAGTGGTAATTTTTTTTTAATTAATATTCTAACAACTAAAAACAATTTCAACATCTCTTCCACTTGTTGTAATAAGACTTGACTAATAATATCATATATATATATATATATATATATCCCCATTCTAATTATTAAGCTAATTTACATTTAAAATTTGAAATTATTTAGAAGATTCCCATTTTAATAATTAAGTTGATTTTCATGTAAATTTATTTAGAAGTGTTAATTATTAGAATTAAATTGTAATTAATAGATCTCTTCTCTAACAAAGTTAAGTAAATTAGTACAACCTTGCTTAAAGTCAAGTGAATTAAATTGTAATTAATAGATCCATTCTCTAACAAAGTTAAGGAAATTAATACAACCTTTCCTAAAGTCAGGTGAAGACCCTTACAAAAATGTGGGTTTATGTGAATAGTACTAAACCATAGCCTGTAAATTGTTTTCCTAATGTAATTCCCTTTCATACATGTTATCTGAGTTGTACAAGGGGTATGTGTTGTTCCTGTTAGAATATAAATGGATGTTCTCGTTTTACCATTGACAATACTATTGTCACCTAACAATAAGTCGAAGCCACCCTCCGAGCACCTTAACCTTGACAAAGAATCACTCTGAAAGAAAACCCTAGGCTAGATAGCCAAACAAAGGGTAGCGTACCTTTACCAAGGATAGTGCATCAACAAGAGGTGATCAGATAGTCCAAACCCTAACCAAGAGATATTCCAATCCAAACGTGATTTGCTAGCTGCAATAGCTGCAATGGCATCTCTCCTCAAACCTACACACAAGACTGGGCACTACAATGCGCACAAGTTGTTGCTCTGAAATTCTGAGACTGCCTGCCAGAATGAGAACTGGCCTCCTGTATTTATACTAATTCTGGCTAACTTCTTGGGCTGACTTCTCATTATCGGTATCTGTCTGTTCAATATATATTATTATTTCTAGTCAACTTCTTTTCTTGGAGGATAATAAACTAATATAAATGATCTTCTTGGGCCGACAAGTCTTCTAGGGTTATTATCCAACTCATTAGTGTTTCTTCTTTCTTCCCAGAGTATTCTATCCTTGTTAGGTTTACACATGGAGGTAAATACCTCCCACAGCTACCATAATATCAACACTCTCTCCTATCTAGGGAGGTATTACAGGTAATGGTCTTGAGCAAAAAACATACCATTCACCTGGTAGCATCAACATAGTTATATAGACTAGATCATGACTAAATCATGAGCACCATCATCATCATCAACTTCATCATCTCTTGAAACCATACTCTATCTGAGTAATCATACATGATGCTCACTCCACAGAGTGATACAAGAGCCATTCTTCTAATCTAGAAGAGTAAATGTTCTGAACCATTTTCTGTCTGGAAAATCTTTGTTCATTATTCATCTGGCTGATAATTATTTCCAACAAACTGTTGATAGTCTTCAGGGAAATCAGAACAAAATAGAACACAACTGTGTCAATCCATAGTAGTACATAAACACAATCCAGTGGTATAATACCACAGCAAGTAGCACACAAGTACTTGATCAGTAACGTATAGTTACAAATAGTGGAACACATCCACCACAGTATACATCTACTATCATGAAGTCTTCATAACAATCATCTGATATCAACCTGCACAGAAACAATGTTATGATATAAACTGAATCATCCGGGCCAATCTTTCACTCACATCTGTGAGATTTGAAATAATATCTTCCCTCAAAAGGTAAAACATCAATGATGAGTTGTCTGGACTATTCTTCTCAAGCAAGGAAGAATAACTGTCTTGATTTTTGAACCTATACCATTCCACACCCTGGGCCATTCTTCCTACACTAATAAAAGTGCACCCTAGAGAGAATGTATAAACCCTAAGGAATGTCTGTCCCTGATTGTTGAGCCTGGACCATTCCCCACCCTGGTCCATTCCTCCTACAATAATTAAAGTGCACCCTGGAGAGAATGTATAAACCCTAAGGAATGACTGTCTGAACCATTTCCTCTGTTAACCACAAGAGGAAAATACTATCCTGTATCGACCTCCAAAACAAACCATTCTTCATGTTAACCACAATGAGAAATCATTGTCCGGCAAGGCAGGCCAGTCTTCTTGAGTAACCCTCAATAAGATACACTGCCCTAGACCACTCCCCATGTTAACCATAATGGGAGGTCATTGTTTATGATACATCAACAATATAGACCATTTCCCATGTTAACCACAATTTAGAAATCACTGTCCATCAGAAATTTCAATCCACTTTCCGAACTGGAAAGGAAACTACTCATCCTGGACCATTTTTTGAACTGAAAAATGATTGTCCATAGATCAATACATATCAGTTCTCCCTGTCAACCTGGGAGTCATCTCTTCCTTTTTCAATAAGGAAGTCGTCTCCACGAGATCTAGCTTGATTACGCAAACTCTTTCATTTTGGACAGAGGCTTTACCAAAATGTTTGCTTATCTTCTCATCTGTGGAGATATGTAATGGAGAACCTCTTTCTCCTTTATGAACTTCGTCATGGATAATGTAATGCTTGATTTCAAATGTACTTCGTTCTGGAGCACTAGTTTTCTCTGAAGGCTTCATGTAGCTCTGATCAATAAAGTATATCATTGTTGGAACACTGGAACATATCCATGTGGCACTTCTTCTGTCATCATGAGATCTGATATACTGAGTAATCATATTGATACAATATCTCTATTATAGAGAATATTCACCACTCTTCTGTTGTACATTGGAGGTTCTTCACCAAGTTATCTTCTTCCATCTGTATAAAGGAGTCTCTTTTTGGTATGCCTCAAAGTCTTGAGGTTTCTCTTCATATTCTCTTTGTTCAATTTCTCTGGAGAACAGTCTTTAAATTCATATTGATGTATCACTCCAACCCATGGATGATATAATGACTCATGTAGAGGTATTTTTAGTTATGCTTGATTTCTTTCATATTAGTTTGGTAAACTTGTGATTCCAGATACAATGACTGGTTGTTCAGGCTTCTCTTCTTTCTTGGAATTTTCATGTTCTTCCTCATGTTTTTCTTTAGCTTTAGGGTCCATGGATTTTCTTATAGATTCCATGCCCTTAATATTCCACTTCTTTCTTTTATCATAGGATCACATATCTGGATGGACAACCAGGGATACTTTAAGGCTTCTCTTCAAAGAAGACTTCTTCTGAGGTTTAACTGAGCCGAATTATGTAAGAGTGCATATAATCGGCTCCCTCCATCTAACAGAGTCCACGCTTTCGTCTACATCCTTATTGTCTTCTGCAATATATAATTGGCTCTCTCTATATAACCGAGTCCATGCTTCTATCTTGTTGTCTTTTACAAAATGTCATAAGTCTTTCTCCAATTTCCTTTTGATTGTTGACTTGTTTCTGTCTTTACTTCTTCTAAGTCTCTTCATGATTGATTCACCTTATCTTGCAATAACTTCCACATGATTTGTTGATGTATTCCATTCTTCATGTATTATCTAATGATATCAATCCTTATCTTGTTGTTCTTCCATAGATATAGTTCTTCTTGGAACATATTATCTTACAAGAGATATATATACAAGATATGTACAAAGACGATGTAGACAAGATATGTACAAGAAATAAGAAGAGTATTGTTACCTTTAGAAGAAGAAGTCTTTTTTTTTCATCCTGCTTAGTCTTATTTGTAGGTTCCTTTTCTTCAGCAACTGATGCTTTGTGTCTCTCCTTCCTTTTCTTTAGCTCGAGACAATGATTGTTGTAGTGTCCATACTTTCGACAGTTGAAGCATTGTACTTCGTAAATGTCTTTCTTTTGATTTGGCTTCCTTCTTGAACCAAAATTCTTTTTGTTCCTGAAATTCTTGAATCTTGTTGTGAAGGCTTGATCATCATACTTATTTTGTGGTTTCTCTTTTGCATTGATCCTGGATTCTTCTTGAGCATAGCAAGTCCAAAGTTATTCAAATCTAGGATACTCCTTCCTTGTGTTCATGCTTGCGGCAAATGAATCCCATGTCTTGGGAAGACCATTGAGTACTATGTTTACCAATTCCTTCTCTGAAATGATCTCTTCAATAGGTTGTAGTTGACCTCTTAACTGGGTTATCCTCACAAAGTACGATGTTATGTTATCATCATCATTCATCTTCATGTCACAGAGCTCATTCTTTGGACTCGTTACTTGTCCAATGTTTCTGACTGAGAAGTAGTTTGTTAGGGCATCGTACATCTTCTTTGATGAGTCAAGATGGGAGATGTAGGGTATCAAGTGGTATTTTATATAATCCACTATGATACTCATGGAATTGATGCCACCATATTTGAACTTCTCCATAGATGCAACATTCTGCAGTTCCTTCTCTTTCCCTTCTTCAAACTCTGGTTTCACGATCTTTCCTTTCACGATATCCAATCATTTATTCTTGGAAAGGATGAGATCAATCCTTTTCTTCCATGCTCTGAAGTTAGAAGATCCATCTAACTTGTTCTCTCACTTCATAGAGTAAGTCATCGCTGCTTTGACTTGGTCAACCCTAGATTTGACCAAAAGCTCGAACTTCACGTCTTGGCTTTCTGAGAGTACTAGGAAATGTGCTAGGCTAGGGCGCATTGATCTATCTGGAGATTAGGTCAATCCATTAATTTAAGTTGCCTCAACAAGAGGATTAGGGTTTTCGCAACTGCACATGCTAGTAACCCTAGCGGTACTGCTATGGTGACTGCTCCTACTAGAAACCCTAGCGACAGTTCTTCAACAAGCTTAATATCCTTACGACTATGTTTCCTTCCAGCGGTTAGACTGGATGAAGGAGGTGTGGGCCCATAACCTGTTAGAATATAAATGGATGTGCTCGTTTTATCATTGACAATACTATTGTCACCCAACCATAGGCCGAAGCCACCCTCCGAGCACCTTAACCTTGACAAAGAATCACTCTGGAAGCAAACCCTATGCTAGATAGCCAAACAAAGCATAGTACACCTTTCCTAAGGATAGGGCATCAACAAGAGCTGATCAGATAGTCCAAACACTAACCAATAGATAGTCCAATCCAAACGTGATATGCTAGCTGCAGCAGCTGCAATGGCAGCCCTCCTTAAACCTTCTCACAAGACTGGGCACTGCAGTGCGCACAAGTTGTTGATCTGCAATTCTGAGACTACCTGCCAAAATGAGAACTGACCTCATGTATTTATACTAATTATGGCTAACTCTCTGGGCTGACTTCTCATTCTGGGTATCTGTTTGTTCAGTATATATTATTATTTATGGCTGACTTCTTCTTTTGGAGACTAATAACCTAATATAAATTATCTTCTTGAGTCAACAATTCTTCTAGGGTTATTAGCGAACTCATTAGGGTTTCTTCTTTCTTCCTAGAGTATTTTATCCTTGTTAGGTTTACACGTGGAGGTAAATACCTCCCACAACTATCGTAATATCAACAGTTCCTTGGCATGTCTAAACACAATGTTTGAATGCATATCTCCTCCTTTGAATTCCACATTGGTTACCTTATTCCAAAATCAAACACAATTTTTCTGAAAGGAAATTGATAGATCATGAAAATTTCTTCCTTTTAGTGAAGTTCATGCCAGCATAGGCTTTGCATGTTTAAATTGTTTTCTACTACCATATATTCTCAAATAAGTTTTGCATGGTTTAACATGTTTTCTACTATCATATATTCTTAAATAGATATGAAATGTTACAATCTTGTATGTTTGGCAGTTCGGTTTTTTATTGTCTATCTATTGAGTTTGCATATTCTTAAATATATAAACAACAACAAAGTCTTCTATTATTGACTTTGCATATTCTTAAATAGATAAATAACACTTCACATTCTTGTATTATTTCACTTTATTTTTTTCTTTTCATTTATTTAGCAGATATCATATGTCTATCTTTCCTTTAGTTTTTTTTATTAGTTAAGTGCATCTATGTAATCAATTTATTTAATATCTCATATTCCTATCTTTCCTTTAATTTTTCCTTTAGTCTTTTTTTTTAGTTAAGTGCATCTATGTAACCAATTTATTTAACACGTCTCATATGCCTATCTTTCCTTTAGTTTTTTTTTATTAATTAGTTTTTTTTATTAGAAAAGTATTTAAGAGTTTGATCATATCTTTTACAATCCACAGTGAACATAAAATGAAACATTTAAATTAATACCTAGCAAAAATATATTTAAGAGTTTGATCATATGTTTGACAATCTACAGTGAACATAAATTGAAACATTTAAATTAATATATAGCAGAAAAGTATTTAGGAGTTTGATAATATTTTTGACAATCCACAGTGAACATAAAATGAACACAAAATGAAACATTTAAATTAATACATAAAAGAAAAATATTTAAGCGCTTGATGCTTAATTTAATACATTGTTAAGAGGAAAATATACAAAACATTAGTTCATTACTAGTTAACTTTGCCACTTTTTTTCCAGCAACGTTATATATATATATATATATATATATATATATATATATATATATATATATATATATATATATATATATATATATATATATATATATCAAAGTCTGAATAGTTACACTGTAAAATACATAAGTTTCACATCTATTTTAGGATGATAACAAAAGACATTTAACTCCAAAATTCTGGACTCTAAGACATCTCTTTAAGATAGATCACTTCAAACCTGCAAGTCAACAATTCAAAATTTAAAAATTTACAATTCAAACATGTGAAATAATACAGAATTCAAAAATTGTAATTAAAACAAAATTGACATACACACCAAAAGAGTTAAGTCTCATCCTCCAACATACTCTTTCCCATAAAATATATTGTAAACATATTTTCCACCAAATATAATTTATACATCTGTAACAATAAAAAACAATAATAATAAAAACAAATAACACATATTAGCATACTGTAACTAAATATTAAATAAAACAATAACAAATAATAACATACCCAACCAGAGTTAAACAAATTTAAGGTAGTTACTCTCCAATTAAAAGTACATGATTTAAACAATTTGTAAATCTTATCTAAAATCTTAAAAAAAATTAAAGAGAAAAAATATGTTGGTGAAAAAAATTGTGAGTTAGAGTTAGATATTAATCTGAAAATAAATATAGAACTCTGAATGAAGAAAGTTCACAAATATTCATATTAAGATATTCTTCCAATGAAATATTTATCTCCTTGTGGATAAAGTCTCAAATCCTTCAGGTGAAGTTCTCCTTGTGGATAAGGTCCCAAATCCTTTAGGTGAAATTCTCATCCCTGTTGATTTTATTGTGTTCTTGGTAAAACAAATTGTGAATTAGAGTTAGATAATAATCTGAAAATAAATATAGAACTGTGCATGAAGAAAACTCACAAATCTCCATATTAAGTCATTCTTTCAATGAAATACTTATCTCCTTGTGGATAAAGTACAAAATCCTTCAGGTGAAATTCTCCTTGTAGTTAAAGTCCCAAATCCTTCAGAAATTCTCATCCTAGGTGATGTAATTTGATCATATTTACACAACAATAAAATAATAATATCATCAATAGTTAAATACTTCTCTCTTCTTCTGTAGTGGTCATATAATAAAATTCCACAATGCCCTTTCAAACTAAAGGACTCATAAATCTCCATCTTAAGCCATTCTCCCAAAAAACAATTTATTATCTAAAAAAATTCACAAATCTCCATTTTAAAAACCAATCTTCTGGAAAATACTTATCTCCTCTTTCTGCAGTGGAATAAATGTTCTCATGTAATCTTTCATGTACAAAGAAAAGATAAATATGCACGTCTATTAATTCATTCTTCAAAAACCATTTAAATAGGATGTATTCATATTAGATATAATGAAATTCTCTTTGAAATTATGTGGGAGCTAGCTCACATATACAATATGTCTGAGCTTATTTGTAAATCTAACTGAATGTTGGTTTTTGTGATTAGCAACCAATTTAGTAACCAAATCCTGGAAAGAAGGAATTCACTTTGTTGTATGTAGAAAACACAAATGCCCATACTACGTCATTTTGGACAAGAAAGCAGGGAATGCAATCGAAGAAAATTTAGAAACTTTGTCTTTTTCTGATGTGGGATAGAGTCGGTTCTCAAATATTCAAATGTTCAAGTTAAAAATTAGGTCTTCATCATGATCTAACCTTAAATAAATTTGAATTTAAACCATTTAAGACAACGATAAACTTATCTAGGGTTTTTATATATTTCAAAATAATTGATCAAAACGTTGAATAGGAAAGGCTAAACTAAAAATTTGAGAAAACAAAAATTTGATAAAAGTAAAAAACATACATTTATGAATCATCCTGAATGAACACATCCTTCCCAAATCTATGTGCTTCCTCCTCCATCCCAGTCTCCCTCCCAAGCACACTCTTAGGTACTCTCTTCTCCACATTAGCCTATATAACAGATTTCAAATTTGAAATTTTGAAAAATTAAATTTAAATGATTATAACACATTAAATTTAAATGATTTTAAGACATTAAATGATACATATGAACTCCCACCCTCTTCAAACTCTCCCAATGAGAATTGATACAAGCCTGCCTAAGTAGTAGGAGATGGAATAGGGATTTGTGAACAACACAACTAAGAACTAAATATAGGATTCAATGTGTTCACAATTATACAAAATTATAAATGTTGTTGATCTCTTATTCAAAAGAGTGGAAATTGAACAACTATTAGAAAACATATACCTGATTCAACCCATCCAAATTTAAACTTGTCGAATCAGGTCCCTTACCTATTGGAGATTCATTTAACATATCTCCAAACTGCAATTAATGGAAATAACAACTCGATTATTTCGATAGATATAATAATATATAAATTTATAATTAAAAGTAAACTATCATAAAATGTGTCAAAAATTTCCTAACTAGAACACATACCAATCTACGCTTTGGGTCATCATTCTGAATGACCTTCTTCCAACCATTCCGGCAAAATTTTGCATACTACAAAATATATTTTGCTGACATTCTATCTAAATCCGCAACTGTTTTATAAACAAATGTGGCCCAGGAATTGGCTTCTTCTTGCTGACGGTTTATTCCAACATCAACACCATAAAAAATTTCTTCCAAATTTTCTCCGATTGCACTTCTGACCACTTTGTCAACCTCTGATGTAACCTGCAACTCTGAAAGTGAAGAAAATTCCCTTGTTGGGCGAGGTGCTAAAGGTTGTGGAGGCCTCGACACTGTCGCACTTCAATATGCCCCTTTACGATCATATGTACGTCATTTACCAGTGCCATAATATTTAGACGGTAGACTAGTATAATCAGGGTGCATGTGTAAGAAAAACTCTGCAAAAACGTGTCTTGCAAAATAGTGTGGAACCTCATCGTTCCATGACAATTTCTCATATGCCACCAAAAATCTATTATACAGATGTCCTGCAATGTCAGGGTACTTAAAATATTGCACCTTCAACATCTTTCGCTTTGGGCCCTCTTTGAAATTAAACATTGAAATAACGTCTTCTTTTGAAACTCTATTTTTTACTACCTCTCATTTATCAGGACCCATCACCTCTAACTTTCGCCGCCTCATTAGATCGATAAAACTGTTAGTGGATGGCCCCATCCTCTGATATGCATCCATAAAGTTTATCAATGAATGGAAAACAATTTTCAATGTTTGTTTACTCTCCTGAGGGAGTTCCAAGACGACCAAATCATTTTCCAACCTCCTTTTAACACCCGATCATCGCTCAAACGTCATGGCTTCTGTAATCCCTTCCCAGGGAAGTTCATCACCAACATCCGAAGGATAGGTGGACATAGGTGTGTAATCTTTTGTTTCTTGATAAAGAGGCCTCCTAAATCCACCTTCACCCTCTGCACCGACATTTCAATCTTCATGAAAACCACTCTCTCTTTCATTATCTTTCGTTGCTCTAAAATTATTGTCTACACACACATTTGAAAGTAACTTCAACATTCAACCTCACATAAATTTAAATACAAAAAAATACAACAAAAATCAAAGAAAATTACCAGAAATATTCTCTTGTCAAGAGGTGTTCCCTACATTCTCAAGTGTAGAAGTATCAATGTGCAACCTATCTAAGAATGTTGTATCCATAACACTTTCTTGAGTAGGTTCTGCAGTTGATCTATTCATAGACTCGTTTGAAATTTTCCTCTGACGAGATTTTTGTTGGTCACTTGGAGTCACAGTCGAAGGAGTTCTTGTTCTTCTGTCTTGGGATAATAACCTAGAGTGTTTGCGAGGAATTTTTAGAGAATCCTGTGTCGACATATCTCCTCAATATCTATCCACAATGTAGAGTTTATCAATAAAAATGCAAAGATGTACCCAAGTTCAAGCAATTAAAAACACAGAGAAAAATATAAGTTTTAATCAATCAAGCTGCAAATGTATTCGTTCATAAGATGAAAAGACTAAACATTGAGTCATGAATCAATTAACTCAAAGATAAGTAAGGGATATACAACAAGGAAAATTTGTATCCTTCACTCATCATCCATGCACAAAAAATCATGGCATTTGAATCTATAGGTCTTTAAACACCGAAGTGACGACTGTCGACTCGGCTCCTGGCCGACTACTTAGGCACGAACTGACAACTAAAGGGATAAGGGACGAATGATAAAACCACAATCTTTTCATAATAATCAATAAAACCCACACATAGAAGTCACTGAAATCAAAATTTGGGTTCCCCAAGGGAAATCAATTCAAAGAAACAATAAGCAAGGGGATTCATTAAAAGTTCCCTATGGTTGGATCCACCAATAAAAACATATTAGAAAATTTCATTAAGATTCTTTAAAAGTTCCCTATGGTTGGATCCACTAAGAACACATATAATGCAATGCATTAGAATCCCCAAAACAAAGAGTTTAATCTTCATAACCTCACCCACCCACTAATAACATAAGAAATCTTTGGTAAGTGGTGAACAACAACTTGTTATGCCTTTAATCTTGGCACATAAGAAATATTGTTTTACTAAGTGGTGCAATCTTATCTTATCACAGATTGGATAATGTTATATTATATAACATATGAACTGTGCAAATGTTATATTATATATAGTTGGATCACTTGAGAGATTTAAGAACAAATTGTTGGATAGTTGTGGATATGGTTGAACTAAATACATAACTGTGAAATACTTTATGGTCACCTAAAGTTACATAAAGGGACCTAACTGTACTATAAACTAAGATATTTCTACATTGAGTGGATAACTACCCAAAATTAACTCAATAGCATGTGCATATTCTTTGAACATGGTTCAATCCACACACACACACACACACACACACACACACACACACACACATATATATATATATATATATATTCCGTATAACATTTCTTTAAGATTCATTAAAAGTTCCCTATGGTTGGATCCACAAAAAAAAACGTATTAGAAAATTTCTTTAAGATTCCTTAAAAGTTCCCTATGGTTGGATCCACTAAGACCACTTATAATGCAATGCATTAAAATCCCCAAAACAAAGAGTTTATATTCATAACCTCACACATCCACTAATAACATAATAAATATTTAGTAAGTGGTGCACAACAACTTGGTATGCCTTTAATCTTGGCACATAATAAATCTTTCTTTACTAAGTGGTGCACTCTTATCTGATCACATATTGGATAATGTTATATTATATAAACATATGAACTATCCAAATGTTATATTATATACAGTTGGATCACTTGAGAGATTTAAGGACAAAATTTTGGATAGTTATGGATATGGTTGAACTAAATACATAACTGTGAAATACTTTATGGTCACCTAAAGTTACATAAAGAGACCTAAGTGTACTATAAACTAAAGGATTTCTACATTGAGTGGATAACTACCCAAAATTAACTCAATAGCATGTGCATATTCTTTGAATATGGTTCAATCCACTAAGACCACATATATATTCGTTATAACATTTATTTAAGATTCATTAAAAGTTCCCTATGGTTGGATCCACTAAAAAAAACATATTAGAAAATTTCTTTAAGATTCCTTAAAAGTTCCATATGGTTGGATCCACTAAGACCACATATAATGCAATGCATTAAAATCCCCAAAACAAAGAGTTTATATTCATAACCTCGCACACCCACTAATACCATCAACATGGGATGGGTATGAGGATTGTTCATATTCCTAATATAAATTCCGATGAGGTGTTGGAAATGTAATATTTGTGAGGCTTGGTTGGAGTTATAAATCTAGATAAAATAAAATCATATAAGGTGGAAATTCACGTTGATTGAGAGTAATCATGAAAATAATTTCAAATGTAAGTGCATCATAACGTATTGTAAACATAGTAATGTGAATTTTAATGGAATATATATTGAAAAGATGATTTTGAGTGATTCTCAATTGTCACAAAATTTATGGTGGTAATGAAGCCTATTTCTACAAATAGTAATGTGAGTTTTAATGACGTATATATTTCAAAGAAGATACAATTGAGTGAGTCTTAATTGTCACAAATTTAATGATTCTAAAGGGTAATGTCTATAGATATCCACACTCCCCTCACGTTGTGGGAGGGTCATGCTATCCACACTCCCCTAGATGTGTGATGACTAATACTAGTTGTCTACTAGAGATATTAGGTCAAAAGGTTTGAAGATTTCACATTTGGATTATATCTATAGTTTGTTCAATATAGTCAAAACTCCAACATATTTCAACAAAGGAAGGGATGGGAGATGCGATATGGAATTAAGGGTTTAAAGGGAGACCGATGATTCTAAGTCAATTGAGGATCACATTTGGGATTCGATATGTCATTATTTGTTTCCTCACATAGTTCCTACCATGTTTAAATTATAATAATTCAATTTTAAAGATGGATGAATGTTGAGTTAATATTATTTCTTTAATGAGGATTATTTGAAGTTTGATTTAATTTATTTATTTGTATTCATGATTAGTTGTTAACATTTTAAAAATTACATTAGGAACATCGCTTGTTATTATCATCTACATGTGGGATATGTGTGTGCTAGATATGCCTAAATATCCAACACACATACAATATTATGGTTCAATAAACACATTAGTTACTAATGTCTAGGTTATTAATGAATTAATTAATAAGTTGTCAGTTTGAAGTTATATTATACGAATATAAATATCATCAATAAGATAATAATTAGTTCACATCTTTAAATATTATATGAAGTTATAATAAATGAGGATAATAATTAGTTCCCATCTAAAACTCTTTTATTTCTATATTAGACTTATTATCCAAAATGAATTATTCATTATAATTATTCCTTTAGTCAAAGGGTCACTACAATTGGAAAGACTGCCAAAGTGGGAGACTAGTTCCTTTTTGAGGAGTTTACAATGATAAGATTCTATGGTTTGGAAGAGAAGCCATATCAAAAGTGAGTGTTGAATTTGGTAGAGAAGCCATATCAAGAGACTAAAAAAAGTGAAATTAATTCAGTTACCGACTAAAAAGACAATCATATTAAATTAAATATTGATCGGATGGATTTCAAGGAAAAACCAAATCTACACAAGTAGGCACAAAGACTAAAAATTCAGCCATGAATCAGTCAACTCAGAGATAAATAAGGGATAGATGGAAAAGAAATTTTTTATCTTTCACTCATCATCCATGAATAGAAAAGTAGGGCATTTGAATCTATATGTCTTTAAACACCGAAGTGACGACCGTTGATACATCTCCTCGCCGACTGCTCAGGCACAAACTGATGACTAAAGGGATAAGGGACGAAAGATAAAAACAAAATATTTTCATAAGAATCAATAAAACCCACACAGAGAAGTCATTGAAATCAGAAGTTTAGTTCGCCAAGGGATTGTCATTCAACTCAGAGGTTTATCATTCACAATGCACAGTCTATTAATAAAAATGCAGAGATGTACACAAGCTCAAGCAATTAAAAACGCAGAGATAAATCGAATTTTTAATCAATCAAGCCACAAAGGTACTCGCTCATAAGAAGGCACAAACACTAGACATTCAGTCATGAATCAATCAACTCAAAGATAAGTAAGGGGTCCATAGACATCATGGAAAATTATTATATTTCACTCATCATCCATGCAGAGAAAAACAAGGCATTTGAATCTATAGGTATTTAAACATCGAAGTGATGACCATCGATTCGGCTGCACAGGCACGAATTGATGACTAAAGGGATAAGGGGCAGAAGATAAAACCACAATATTTTAATAATAATCAATAAAACCTACACATAGAAGTCATTGAAATCAGAAGTTGGGGTTGCCAAGGGAAATCAATTCAAAACAACAACGATGGGATGGTAGATGTGAGATGGACTTAAGGGTTTAAAAGGACCTGGGTGATTCCAAGTCAATTGACGATCACATTTGGGATTCGATATGTGATTCCTTGTTTCCTCGCATAGTTCCTACCATGATTAAATTATAAAAATTCAATTTTAAAGATGGATGAATGTTGAATTATTATTCTTTCTTTAATGAGGATTATTGGAAGTTTGATTTACTTTATTTATTTATATGCATGATTAGTTGTGAACATTTTAATAATATGCATTAGGAAGATCGATTGTTATTATAAGACTCTACATTTGGCATATGTGTGTGTTATCTATGCTTAAATATCCAACACATACAATATTATGGTTCAATAAACACATTAGTTACTAATGTCTAGGTTATTAATGAATTAATTAATAAGTTGTAAATTTGAACTTATATTATATGAATATAAATATCATCAATAAGATAAGTATTCAATAACTTTGGTCAATATGTGTGATGTAATATTATATGAATATAAATATCATCAATAAGATAAGCCTTCAATAAGTTTGGTCATCACTATAAGTAATTTTTAAATTGTCTTCAATATTAAGTTATATTAAGATGAGGTGGAACAAATGGAGAAAATGTAATATTGGGAGGCTTTGTTGGAGTTATAAATCTAGATTGAGAGCAATCGTGACAATAATTTCAAATGTAAGTGCATCATAGTCTATTGTAAACATAGTAATGTGAGTTTTAATGGGATATATATTTTGAAGAAGATGCAATTGAGTGAGTCTTAATTGTGAGAAAATTGATGAAAATTTACCTTCTCTATATTGAATTAATTTGAAATTTCCTAACTTTAATACTCTAACTTTATAACCTTTCTTCATTAACTTTATATTTATATACCCATTTTAATAATTATACTATGTTTCATTTACCTAGAACTATTTATAAATATGATAACAAATATGGACACACGAAGATGTTAATACATTCCTATATTCATTCTTATAGATGTCACAAAGTCATATATAGGTGTGTCCTTTATAGATGGACATATGGAAAGGACTTGTTAAGTGTCATATGTATTACACTATAAACATTTGTCACAATAGATCATACCATAGTTTCTAAAATCAATTATATGTAATGTTTTGTTTTAAAATTAAGATTTAATTTACTATTTGGATAAGAAAACAACATAAAATGCTTAAGAAAATAACATACCAACCTTGAACAAAATTAACATACCAATCACGAACAGAATTAACAGAATTAATTATGTTCTATTTCTATCATATTTAATTCAGATTTAATTCTATTAATTCTGTCATTTTTCATAAAATGACAACAAATCCAACAAATATCAGAAACACGCATCAGTTTAGATATGTATTACTCTTAGTTATAACAACATATCAAACACACATCATAGAACATGAACAAATCTTCTTGTATGAGTTATAACCCTATATTATGTTGAGATCATATAGACGCGTAGAGTAGATTATCAGAAGTTGAATGTAAAGGATGTTGTTGTATTTGTATTAGTAGTGAGTTAGAACCAATCCCATAAATATGAAAAGGTATAAGAAGTGCATACATGTAACATATGAGCACAACCAGTATAGGTCTTATTCATATCCTATACTAGGAATAGGACCCTAATTGATAAGAATGCAACATCAGTGTCATTATGAACGAAATTGATGGAATTACTTCTAAGAAAAGAATGTAGTGTAATTCAGTTTGTTCACAGGGCTTTTTGTGGTCTCATATCATATTAGCTCATTACTTCATCATGTTCAAATCTATACATTTAGCTGGTATGATTACAACAGGTTTGATTCATGGTTATGTACACTTCCTTTATCCCTATTGTTTCCATGATTGTATTTTTTAACTAAAAATTTAAATTAGCAATAATATTAGCAGAGAAGTGGAGTTTTTGTCAACGTTGTACTAATTTTGCTCCTATTGCAGGAACTACTATAGACATATTTTTGTATTTCGATATTTTTGTTAGGTTTGTTAAATATTGTGATATGTACTAGGTCATTTATGGCGATGTTTCTTTACAGTGGTTGTCAAAGTCTAATTTTGTTAAGTTTGGGCACTATTCAGGGTACTGGTGGCCCTGTAGCAGTCATGCTTAGCCCTTGGTCTCAATGTTTATAGTTAGAATAGCTAGTCTGTGACCTGCCCTAAAGTTTACAGTCTCTTCAGGCCTATGTCTATTTTCTGCAACTCTGTCTATTTGCCTAACGGTTGTATGGATTTCATATGGAACTGGGCATTTGTTACTATTTGTAGATCTAATTATCTTGTCGCTTGAGGTACTACATGGACATTGTCGAATATGGCCCTGTCCATGTACATTGACATGCCTGAATTCGAGACTGTCCCTATACATGGACAAGGCCATATTCATCCATGTCCATGGACAGGGACAAGTCTAAATTCAGGCCTGTCCCTGTACATGGATTGGGCCAAATAAGGGCCTCTCAACATTCTAAACTCAAATTTTTAACTAAAAATTTAAATTTTCTAAAATTTAAACATTTAAACATATTTGAAATTCGGTCTTGCTTAAAAATTGAAAATTCGGTCTTGTTTACAAATTAAAAATTCGGCCCTGTTTAAAAATTGAAAATTCGGCCCGGTTTAGACATATTTCAAACATGTTTAAAAATTCAAAATTTAAACTTATTTAAACATAAGGGACAAAGCCATATTTGGCCCTGTCCATGTACATGTACATGGCCGAATTCGGGCCTATCACTGTACATGGACAGGGTCGAATAAGGCCTTGTCAAAAATCATAAATTAACTTCTAAATTTTAAAATTATTTTTGATAGAGCCATATAAAATTATTTTTGATAGAGCCATATTCGACCCTGTCCATGTACAGGTACATGCCTGATTTTGGTCCTGTCACTGTACATGGACAGGGTTGAATAAGGTCCTGTCAAAAATCGAAAATTAACTTCTAAATTATAAAATTGAAATAAAAATTTAAAATTTAAACGAGAAATAAAAATTTAAAATTTTAATTCTAAAATTCCAAAATAACTTCTAACTTCTAACTTCTAAATTCTAAATTCTACATGGACATGGCCAGATAAGGCCCTGTAAACATTTTAACAAAATTTCTAAACTTGAATTTTTAATTAAAAATATAATTTTTCTAAAATTTTAAACAACTTTGATATTCGACTCTTTTTAAAAATTTAAAATTCGGCCATGTTTTAATGTTTAAAATTTAAACACATTTAAACATAATGGACATGGTCATATTTGGCCCTGTCCATGTACAGGTACAGGTCCGAATTCGGACATGTACCTGTACATAGACAGGGCCAAATATGCCCCTGTCAGCAATCTATTTTTTTTTTTTTTATCTAAATTCTAATATATAATTCTACTCTAAATATAAATTGTAATCTATAATTCTAAAAGACACATACCTGAAACAATGCCCACTGCTCCAACGTCAACAACACTGCGTGATCGTTGCTCCAACGTCCACCGCCTATCCGCTCTCTGCAAATGCCAACAACACCAAATGGCTACAACACACGCCTAAAGCACATGCCTACACCAAGCACCTACAACACAGGCTTACAACACCAAACGCTCTCTGCACAACAAACTATGGACTCGCAAAAGCTATTGCAAGGGCGATGTGCGGGTGATATATAAACATTTTTTCGGCCGAACAAATCTTTTGGCCAAAATAATGTTTCAGACGAAATAAGCTTTTGACTGAAAAGTTCTTTCGGCAGAAACATTATTTCGGTTGGAATATCTTTCGACCGAAAAGAGGTTACTAGATGAAAAAATATTCGTCCGGCTAAAATTGTACACGGAAATCAAGGGCGTCGTCAGGGTGTCGTTCGATTTGACGTTTAAAGGTTCATTCGAAAGAGTTTTCAGTCGAAAAATAGTACTTTTGACCAAAAAGAAAAATTAGTGCGGCCGGAAAAATGATTTTTGAAATTTTGAAGACCCTATTATCACAAAAGTGTAACCCACCTTCATGATTCCCCCTTGAAATAATGCTAAACTCATCTCTAACATTACTTAGTGTCTTAAAAACAAGAACACAAATATAGAGTTTAAAGCGAAGATAACCTAAAATATCTTCTTAAGTTAAAATTGTATGAAATTGTAATTATATTTTATAAACCTCTAAAACTTTATCTTAAAACAATTTGAAATCATTGATATTAATGCCACCCAATTCCAAAATAAAAAAATCCATTATTAATAGTCCCTCACGCGAGGAGTGTTAACATGATGAAGTTCAAAAGTAAGTGTAAATGTTTGTGTAAAAAGATTGGATTATGGTAAAAAAATTGTTTAATTTTTTTTTATGAAACATGAAATAAAAAATGTTTAATGGTTATAAGATTAATTGATTTCTAAATTATTTATTAAAATTAAAAGTAAATTTAAAAATTAAAATTATTTTATTATTATTTTAAACCTAAAAACCAATATTATAATTATAAGCTCAAATTTCTATAAATTTTACCATAAAGTGATATATTACACCACTTAAAAAAAATAATATAAGAATGAAAACAAATTTCCATCAACTTTATTACAAAATGTTATATTACAGAGATACTTTAGCACTAAATAAACCCTAACCTATCAAAACATCACATCTAATGTTGAAAAACATTTATGACTACATACATCACACTGACTTTGAAAACATTTATGACTGTATCACTTATTATTACCTGATAAAATCATTCTAACCCGTAAGAAAAAAAAACCATAATATCCTAAACAGAAGAGTCCATATCTCGAGCTCATCTCAATTCAATTCACAGTGCGGAACCACCGCCATCAAAGAAGTTTTCCGTCTGTACTATGCCAAAGATTTTTCTGAATTTTTTTCACAGTGATGGAGCACCACCATCACATAACTTTCCATTTCCCAAAAGAGGAGCTTCACCGCCATCGGATAAGTTCCCATTTGCTTTTAGATTTCTAGTTTCTTGCATCATATTCACGATCTCTCTCATCGAGGATCTCTCTTCACTGAGGTCCCGTAAGCAGATATTGGCAACTTTTATCATATTCTGCAGTTCCATCGTGTCAATGTGGTCCATCATATTTCGATCGACAATTGTCATGAATATGTCTATGCTTTGGCTGAGACGATATGTTTGACTCCATTCTGCCAGAGGCGTGTCTTCATGTAGTGATTTTAAACCTGTTATAAGTTCCAGCAGAAGCACACCAAAGCTATACACATCACTCTTCGCTGAATATCTGCGTGTTTTCACGTATTGCGGATCCATGTAACCATAACTCCCCCTAACAGCAGTGATTGTAAATTGGTTGTCTTTTGGGCCTAGCTTCGATAGTCCAAAATCAGCCAATTTAGCACAGTTATCGTCCTCCAGCAAAACATTTGCAGACTTAATATCACGGTGCAATATAGGGGGCTTTGCTTCTTCATGAAGGTATTGCAAAGCTACAGCAACCTGAAACGCTATGTTCATACGAGCGGCCCAAGACAATGGACTTGTTAAACCCTTGTTTTTGTGCAGTCGATCATACAAATTCCCGTTGGAAATGAAATCGAACACAAGAATTCGCTCATCTGCAGTTGTATCACTTACATATTTGTTAAAAGAAAAAAAAAAATAATACATAGCAATAGAGTTATACTCAATACAGATTAACATAGAAAAGACCAGAGAAACAATAAAAGGTATACAATAATTATCTATATTTTAAATCTATATTGTTATCCCTCGATTTACAGTTCTCTGCACGCCTATTAGTTAGTGGTCGACCAAAAATATGTCTGCGATTTGTTTATTTGAAATGAGAATCGAAGAAAGAAATATTAAGGTATATCAACATTTTTTATTAAAATATTTTGATTATTTAAATGATATTAGAAGAAAGCAATGGCCCAAGTGACGGAGGAAGGAGTAGAATAGGTGTTCGTGGTTGGAGATTGTCAACACTGCGATATCTGTTGATTGTGAGGACTCCACGAGTCGCGCTTGTGCTCGTTAACACGCAAAGACGGATGCAAAATCTTCACACGCGAATCGAAATGGCTGGGTAGGTATTCATAGGTTTTTTTTTTTTTTTTTCCAAAAAAAATTATCTCAAATTTATATAGAGTATAAATTTGTTTACAAATCCAGCAACAAGCTGTGTTCATCACAGTACTATTCCAACACCCATGCTAGAAAGCAAAACTAAACAAAAAACAACCCAGCACAACACGCAGGTTGTAAACAGTGAACAAAATACAAGGCAGAAAACCCCAACAGGGATAAGATAGCAGCAAAAAGAAAAAATGACTCGGCCGCAGCAGATGGCCCCAAACGCCCTCAATGACGCTCCACACGGGTGCCCCTACTGAACCCAACCGATCCCCCCGCCACCGAATAACATCCCTGCGAGCAAACCCCCGGAAGCCACAGCCAGTCCGTGAAAAACGCCCAGCAGGCCTCCACGCGAAAGCACAGCAAAAGAACCGGCAGCAGACCGCTGACTGGTCCGCGCGTCCACCTCCGATACCTGCAGCGCCTCCACCTGCAACACCCCCGGTATTCATAGACCTCACTTGTTACTAAATTTTCGAATGTATTTATAAGTGGTTATTTATAAAAAATTTAAAGATAATTGGAGAGGTTGAGAGATTAGTGGTTAAGATATGTATTAATGCACTAAGTTTGCAGCTGATAGCAGATCAACATAAAAACCAGTATTTATAAAGTTGTCTGTACTTATAAAGTTGTCTTATGTTAATAGTCTAATAGTCTAAAGGCATGCAATTGAATAATGTTGTCTTTACACAACATTGAATGTTGATGTGGGTGGATTATAGGTCGTTGGATTTGAAAGAAAAACAGATTGGACGGCCTATAATCCACCAGCCCCAGTATTCAATAGCAATTCAGATCCCATGACTTATAATCCATTGGCCCCAACATTCAATGCTGCAGACTGTATATTGGTGGCCACTTTCTATCTTTTGTTTTTTTTTTTATATTTAATTGTCCAAATTAAGTAAAAAAATGTTGGATTTACAGATTTGAGTGACTAAATCTAAATTTTTGAGTAAATTGAATCCATTTATACATTATACAATTTAAACAACAAAAAATTGTGATTTCTTCTAGATTTATGTCACCATATTGAAGTAAAAAGAACACAACCTAGAATATTTAGAAAAGGTAAAATATTTAGACAACGCCCTCTTTATGTATGCACCTTCTTCTTATATGTATGCTGAAAATTTCGTGGCAGTATATATATGCACGTTCTTCTTATATATACGCTGCAAATTTCATGGTAGTATATTAACTCACTGTATTAGTTGGAAATTTGGAAATGATGTAGCTAAGTATTCAAAGTCTGCAATTAAAATAAAAGTTGAGAGCCCATAACTTCAATACCTATTACTAATGATGGAGATAGAGTTATACCCAAAGAAATCTACCAAAGTCTCTAATTATATTCCTAAACAGAATGCTTTGACCATTGCTATCCTTCTAAAACCTAAAATTGTATACACTCAATTTCCCAAAATTAGCTTTGACCATTGCTATCCTTCTTAAACCTAAAATTGTGTACACTCAGTTTCCCAAAATTATAAGTGAATTTTAAAATTACAAATAAATTTTATATTCCTAAACAGATTGCTTTGATTAGATTGCTTTGAACATTGCTATCCTTCTTAAACCTAAAATTGTATACACTCACTGTCCCAAAATTATAACCGAATTTTAAAATTACAAATAAATTTTAATACCTATGCTAAGTACAAATTATATACCATGATTCCAATGTACATTAACCTATGTTTCTGCATAAACACAAACATGCTACTTGTGGTGGGGGCCATTCATAGATTCTTTCTTCGACTGACCTTCACATATTGGTCAATGTGGTTACAGAATTACAATAATAATAAAATATGTTTCTTATTTCCACCGATACTAATAGCTAAACATCTTTTGTTGCAGCAAGTTGTATAAGAAAATAACGCGATTTATATGTTGTGAATTTCAGCATCATCCTAGCTCCGAACCTCATTCGCTTTATAGTGACCGGTCAAGGAGAGGAAGCATCAATCAGCATCATACTGGATCCGAACCTTGTTCACTTTATAGTGACCACCGAATGCTAGGAAACATCAACCTCTGGTTAGGAGAAGGGTTGGTTATGGAACATTAAGTTTCAATATTCATGAAAATTGTTTAATATGCTTCTTAAATTCATTTTAGGATTGCTTTTTGAATGTGAAGTAGCAGTACCTTAAGGCTATATCTATAATAATATGTTTTCCAATATTTATAATACTTTAACTATCCAATTTTTATAATATTTTAATTACCCAGCATATCCCACATAAATTATATAAATCACATTATTATTATGAGATGTTTATTTCCAATTAAACATTATTTTTACTTATATTTATCAAATCACAATATCAACTATTATATATTAATTAATATTATTTACTATGTTTTTTTAATTATAATTATTATTATCATATATTAATTAATATTATTTATTTTAAATTTTAATTATAATTATTATATATTAATTAATATTATTTACTATGTTTTTTAAATTACGTAGACCATTCCAAGGTATCCGAAGACAGGTTTTCCTGAGAATGTTGATACTACGCGGCTAACAATACCGAATGCTGGGATAATAAGAATGTACACCTCAGGGTGACCGAAGAACCACAAGACAGTGTAGCCCCAATAAACAATAGTACGGAGCTACGGATCAAATCTACTCGTATAAACAAGCATGCCGTGAGTTTTTTAAATTATAATTAGTATTATAAGATGTTTATTGATTTTCTAATTATACATTATTTTTATTTATATTTATCAAATCACAATATCAATTATTATATATTAATTAATATTATTTACTATGTTTTTTAAATGGGTTTGTAAAAATACCATACTTCTTAAATATATTTAGTTTATTAATTAATTAATTATATATGATTTTTAGTTAAGTTTATCAAATCACAATATTAATATTAATGATCATAATTAATTTTACAATACCAATTATCATACATTATTATAAATTATCATGTATTAATTTAAATTACTTACCATACTTCTTAAATGGCTAGTAGGGAGGGAATACTCTGCTAAAGACACTAGTCGGATCCATAGCGGGCCCGCTCGCTGACACCCTAAGAGGAAGATTTGATAGGTATCTTTATAATAATATTTTAATATTTTAATTTTCCAATTGTAACTCTAAATAAATCAATATTTTTTTTAGATTTTAATTATTCAATTGTAACTCTAATTATTTCAATTGTAATTGGTTAAAAAATTTAAATAAAACAAAGCATGTTTTTTTTTTTATTTTATATTTTTTTAATATTTCAATTATCCAATTGTAACTCTAAGTATATCAATATTTTCTTTTAGATTTTAATTATTCAATTGTAACTCTAATTATATCAATTGTAATTGGCTAAAAACTTCAAATAAAAAAAAGCAGGGGTAATAAGTATGGCAAGCTCAAAGTTTGCATTGAACTAAAAATTAATTTTATAAGGAGGAAGTTAAAAAGTAGTTAGTTTCAATTTTTTTAACTAATTTTTATCTAAATTTAATAAAAAAAATTGTTTAAAGTTATAATTATAATTAATTGGTGGTAATTTTCATATTAAAATTTTTATTAAAAATATTAATCTATTTTAAAATATCTTCAAAATTTAAAAAAACAAAAAATATGTGAATGAACTTCCTCACATAAAAAAACAGATTTATCAAAAAAAACTAATTTGTTAACTTTTTACTTTCCTCCATTTCATAATGAATAAAAATATAACATCTTAAATAGTGAACCACATCATGTTTGTTTTAAAAAAATAGACTAGTCATGAAGATATAACATCTATGCTAAATCATGCATAGTTTACAACATCTATTTGAGCTTGTCTATTTTTAACTAAATTTCATAATATATGAAAGTATACTATTTATGATAAGATATAACCACTTTAAAATTGAGTTTCTCCACTTTTTAATTCACTTCACCTTATAATAATACATGAAGGTATAACATATATACTAAAAAATACATTATTAACCACATCATGTTTCTTTTAACATACAAACTCTTAATTATTATATTAGAATTTTAAATCTCAATTCATTCATTATTTCATTAAATTATATATATTTTTAAACTAAAATCTAAATTATTAAAAATATATATATCAAAATTTATATACACTTTATATGCATTAAAAAATAAACATATTAAACTTAAAATGCAATGCCATATCTTTCACACTATATCAAGTATCAAATTTATATATAATTTACATATGCACTATGCAAACACATTAAACTAAACATGTATAACATAAGTGTTAATCAACCAGAAACATATTGAAATTAATTTACATATGCACTATGCAAACACATTAAATTAAACATGTATAGCATAAGCAAACACATTAAACTAAACATGTATAGCATAAGTGTTAATCAACCAGAAACATATTGAAATTAATTTACATATGCAGTATGCAAACACATTAAACTAAACATGTATAGCATAAGTGTTAATCAACCAGAAACATATTGAAATTAACATGCAATGGAAAATGTGTTAAAAAATTTTATCACAAAACCATATCCATTTAAACTACGGATGTGCTTGTTTTATAAATCACTATTCCATACTCATTAAATCTTAAACTTGCTTTATACTTTATTTATGGTGGGATTCCTGATATTTAATTATAAAGAGTAGTATAGTACATAATTTTATAAAAAAATTAAACTTGCTTTATACTTTATTTATGGTGGGATTCCTGATATTTAATTATAAAGAGTAGTATAGTACATAATTTTATAAAAAAATTCAAAATCATAAAGACTAATATTCTTTAAAAAGAAACATGTATTCTAAATAGATAAGATTAATATATATATTTTAAATAGATAAAAAAAATATGCATTTCAAATATATAAGATTGTAAAGAAATATACATTTTAAATAATAAAAAATCTAAAATAATAAAAACTAAAATCCTTCTCAAAAAAATATAAATAAAATTGTTGAAAGTATTATATATATATATATATATATATATATATATATATATATATATATATATATATATATATATATATATTTCAAATAATTTTTAACTTTCAAAAATAAGAATATAATATAACCTATAATTTTATAAGAAAATTCAACATCACAAAAACTGAATCATCCACTAAAAATATTTATGTGGTTTAATTAAAATATTCTTTAAAAAAACATAAACTCTTTCTCTATATATATAATATAACTTATAATTTCATAAGAAAATTCAAGATCACAAAACCTGAATCACCCACTAAAAGAATTAATGTGTTTTAACTAAAATGTTCTTAAAAACACAAATTCTAAATACATAAAATGAAACAAATAAGTATTTTAACTAAAATATTCTTAAAATATATGTATATTTTAAAAACATAAAATAAAAATATGAAAAAAATAATGATAAAAATCATTTAAAAAACACAAATTCTAAATACATAAAATGAAACAAATAAATATTTTAACTAAAATATTCTTAAAATATATATATATTTTAAAAACATAAAATAAAAATATGAAAAAAATTATCAAAAAAATTATTTAAAAAAAATCAAATTATAAATTATAAATCTTATCATTTATATTATAATTACAAAATTATAAATCTTACAATTTAAACAATAATTAATCAATATTAAGAATATTAAAAAACTTTGTAAACATTTGTTATAAAGCTGGTATGATTCATGATCCAAAGTAAAAATACAATTCACAAACTTAATATATAAGAGGGATTCTTTAGGTTTCAGTGAATTAATTGTGAACAATTTTTATATACTTCATTCATTTTATTTTAATTTAATGTTAAGAAATGTAATTTTAAGAAAGTTTGATAAATTTAGAAAAAATAGAAATAAGATAAATGATGTTATTAAATATATTTTAAAAATTTTAAATAAATTTAGAAATAAGATAAATGTAAAATTTGATTAGTATAGATTTTTAAAAGAGGATAGGGTATGTATACTTCAGTAGACTTTACCAGTGAAATTGTTGGGATTACAGTGGGTTTCTCAATGATATTTATTTAATGAAAAATTTGAGTAGTATAGACTCTTGATATAAAGTTAAAAGTAAAACTATAATTTTAAATTTCTATGATATGCAAGGTCACAAGTTCAAATCCAGAAGGGGGTAAGGTATGTATATTTCAGTAGATTTTAGCAGTGAAATTGCTGGGCTGAAAGGTCTCATACACCAATTTGGTGTCTGACTTGACTATGACTTTAAAAATAGATTACAGTGGGTCTGTCAATGGTATTTCTTTAACCAGACACCTTTTCAAATATAGAATGTTCAATGTAAAATTTGATTGGTATAGACCAGTGTTAGAAGATTAAAAGTAAAAAGATAGTTTTAAATTTCTATGATATGCAAGTTCACAAGTTCAAATCCAATAAAAAATAGGGTATATATACCTCGATAAATTTTATCAGTTATACACTAATTTAGTGTCTAGCTTAACTGTAACTTTAAAAATAACTAATGTTAAATGTTTATACAGAGAATAAAAGATGTTCAATCAAATATTGTTTAGAAAAGGAATAATAGCGCACCTGCTTGCAAACATAATCCAATGAGATCCACAAGATGAGGATGACGTGGAAGTCTGAGGAGCACAGATAATTCTTGTTTGAATAGAGTGGGATCTAAATCCGTTGCCCTCTTGACGGCGCCCATTCTATCATCTGATAAAGTGGCACGATAAACAAATCCAGACACGCCCTGTCCAACTTTAGTTGTGAAATTATTAGTAGCCTTGGCCAGTTCCTCCCTTGTGTACGTACATATGTCTATGCCCTCCTTCAAACATTTCACATCCTCTCCTGTGTGCGTGCGTATGTCTATAATGGCCGCTTCCAAAGAGTTCACACTAGGGTTGGCACATGTGTCTGTGCCCGCACCCTTCTTTTTCTTTGAAGCCTTAATCACAGCTATCGTAGTAACCAATACCACAACTATCACAGCTATTGCGGTTCCCATTTTCTGTAAGAGGTTCAACCCACCACGCGAAGCCCCAGTGGAAGGGGTGGTGCCTGCAGTCGTAGGAGGAAGCGAGTGGGACGGTTGTGCGAATGGTGTGTAATCATTCGGGGACGTGGAGTCGGAGAGGCTCGCAGGGGGACGGGAAGGGGATGAAGGCGGGTTGTCCGAATGGGTAATCATTGAGGGAGCGGGAGCGGTGACGGTGGCGGGGGCGGTGGGGAAGCCCAGTTGTTCCACTGGTATAATGGTACCTGGGTTGGAGGGGATCAGCCACGAGGAGCAGGAGACGTTGCAGGAGGGGAAGATTAAGGTGGCCGAGCCGGAGCCGGAGCCGAGGCCGGAGCCGGAGGGGAAGATTAAGGTGGAGATGGAGGTCGAGCCGGAGCCGGAGCCGGAGCCGAGGCCGGAGCCGAGGCCGGAGCCGGAGACAGAGCAGTTGCAGGAGCCGGAGTGGGACAAATCGTAATCGGCGGTTTCGAGTGTCCCATTGGCAGTTTGGGAAGAGGGGGATTCTCCGAATGGTATTATATCGTAGAGGGAGGGGGTTACATCGGAAGAGTGGGAGGGTTGTCTGATTGGTATGTAATCGTAGGGAGAGGGGGAGGGGGGGGATTTCCATTGTAAGCGAGCAGGAAGAGTGCAAGACGCGAACGAAAGCAGCAAGACAATGCGCAGCAGCAGCCGTAACAACACAGCACGATCCATTCCACTATAGACTTCAATCTCTGCATCAGTGCTCATACTCGTTCTCTCCCTCCGTTAATGTTACAGAGCTAAAAAAACAATAATTGATGAAGTTTTATGGACTAAGATATTCGTATACCATTCTTCCCTCCCAGAACGTAGTTTTTGTCTTTCCTGTTCTTCATCCCCATAGACTGCGGACTCATGTGCAAAGAATCTGTATTTTATGCTGTGGTGCAAGAATCCATAACTTAATTTGCATATTCTATGTGTTTGGTGCCAGGATCAATACGAACGGCCAGGTTTTTATTGGCGCAAATGAGCACTTCCTTCTTATCTGTAGATGATTGGTGGAAATTAGTGGAAAGTAATTAATGCCGAGTCGTAGGTGCGTTGTTATTCATCCTCTTAGTTCATTTAGTTGAACTGTCTCGTGTTGCAGGCCTGACTGTTTCTGCAGAGGGGATTTGTTTGCTAGCTTACATATTATTTCACACTCTGACATCCTATTTGATCAGATTGGATTTAAGAAAATATTTAAAACAGTCAACATGAAGGTTTATTGTAGTTTTAGTTAGATAATGCAGAGTGATGTCATTGTCAATTCAGATTTATCTGTGAGGAACATGAGTTCCTTCTTCTTTTCCAAATTTTATATTGCGATGGTCCTGTCTGTCTTCATTGCATTTGCTGAAAAAACAAAATCCAAGGTTCAGAGTACCATTGTTGCTATCATCAAGTCAACAGTATACTGAAAACTTTCGTTCACTATGGTCCACTGTTGTCTTTATTTGACCATAGAATATAGAAGATAGCTGCATGTAAACTGAGAGTTTCATTTACCCCAAACCATGATAAGTTAATGATATATAATTAAATTTGGTAGTCATATCGATGGTCAATGGTTATTAACTAGGATTGATAAGTTAATGATATATAATTAAATTTGGTAGTCATATCGATGGTCAATGGTTATTAACTAGGATTGTATTGATATTAAAAAACTAGGCATAATTTTTTCCAGCTTGGATCCATCGAGCTTTTAAACTGGGTTACATGTATGTAGCTAACATGTGGTGTATCGAAAAACCTCTAAATTTATATAAAATATGTGTTTCTATTAACAAATTCCCATATGTGTTTCTATTAATCGATGTTTCTTAGGGTGGGAATATATAAATGGAGTTCACTTACTTTGTATTAATAATCACTTTGTATTAATAATTTATATGTAAATTTAAATATTTATTAATTATTTATTTAAAGTTTTATATCAAAAGTCTATATCTTTAATAATTAATAGTTTTTTTATTTTACTTGATCTCAAAGTGAAGTGATTTGATTTTTTTTAATGAAATATATTTAATCTAAAAAGATTAGAAATTATAAAAACAATTAAATTTAGACATGGCACAGGGCAAGTAATGTTAGACATGGATTTAATATTAATTGGGATCATTAGTGAAACAAAACAAATAATTATATAATTTTTTATATGTAGTTTCTAAGTATTTAGATTTGGACAACAATGTATTACTTTATCACCATTTTTAAAGGATTCTTGTAGTGTCCTAAGAAGACATGTACAATGAAACATGGAAAAAGGTGTGTTCTTTCTTAGCATTTCTTTTGGTACATGGATGGTGGTTGCAATGCTTGTAATGTTTGTAGATTATCATTGTAGATTATCATGAAACATGATGACACATATCAAAATTGCTCTACACATATCTCTCACATGCATGGACTGACAATTAGAAGGTGGAGTGCACTCTTACTAGGACTATCACTCAAGGTTCTTGACAACCTTCTACTTGGACTATTGATTTGATTTTTTATAGGACATTAAGTGTTCATTTATTTTCCAACATAACCTCTAGTAGGTGGGTTTGCATAGCCTCCTCCCATAGGAGTCCAATGCAACAAGGGTTATAAGCAGTGGCCTTGCAAAGAGACATGAAGGAATGCAAGTATGGCTCTCAAGTAGTGAATGTAATATAATTTTGACTTGGCCTACAGAGGCTACTATTGACAAAAGGGTAGATAAGAATAGGTTTTGAGGTTTGAAATCCCTAGTTCCTTTATGGAGCTAGACCAACTAGGTGCTCTTCTCTCTTTTAAGTCCCATACCAATTATTTGAGGTCACCTATTGAAAATTTATGTGATCTACAATTTTAAATTCTCATTTGTATTCTTACCCATTTCCTATATATGTTGGGAGTGACAACATTTCCTCACATAAGACATAGTTTGACAATTATTTGTTCTAGTGAAGACACTTGGTCTCATGTTGAGATTTTGTTCCACATTGACCATTTCCAAGGTATGGAAGCACAATCCATGAATATGGGCCAAGAAACTTATGTGGCACATGAATTTGAGGATAGGTTCATTGACCTAAGGTTTCCCTTGCTAACTATATTTGGTTAGGAATTCCAATAGATGAATTATCAAGAGAATGCTCAACCTTTTCATATATGATTAACATTTTTTTTTTTAATATTGTGATATGCTTTATTATAGTTTCTGCACAAATATGATTTCCTCGAAGCAAAGGCAAGGAAGTGTTTGTTATTCCTAAACTAGCATCCAAGTGGAAATCCCAACCATAAATTCCACCTTGGTAAAAATTCCCCTTCACTTTTTTTGGATCTCAAGAGGCCAAGGGGGGTATCCATTTGATATACAATTTATCATTAGGAGAGCCCAAGTAAACATTAATTATTTATTCAATTTAGTGAATGAAAGACACTATTTACTTCGATGAACAAAAGCAAGTAAAATCCACAAAGATACAACATGTAAAGTAAAGGACTCCAATAGCGTAGTGATATAATGATTTAAATAATCCTTCCATAAACCACCACAATCCACTTAGAAGCATGCATGAATTAGAGACAAGTGGATCATAAACCACCACAATCCAGTTAGATGCTTGCATGAATTAGAGACAAGTGTATCAATACTCAAATCTTATTTGTTATGTATGCAATAAAGATATTTCAGATTTGCAATATGTTTCAACTACCATCCCAAGTTAATGATAAAATTTAAAGAAGTAAAATATCAACAACTTAGTAAATGCCACTTGAAATATAAACAACTTTAAGTTAAAAGAGAGCACAAGAGATGTCATCTTCTAACTCAAATCGACTTTTAGATGATGTGGCATTGAGAACAATTCAACATGTGCTTGAAGAAGGGCGAGTCCAAGTTGTAACTTGGCTTGTCATAGATCACCAAATCTGTACATTATGTGTTAAATTATGTAAATTCCATATTTGAGATTAAATATATATATCAACCCAATAAAGATAGATAAGTGATAGTCTTAATAAATACCTTATTAATACTTAATAGGGAATCTATATTACAAGTACATATGAGTGTCAACCCAGGGCTTTTATGCTTTCTAGATGTTGTGAAAAGTATATGCAAGTCTCAAGAATTAGTTAAGAGTTGAATGCTAACATGTTGTTTACAGACTAACTAGAAATCCAATTCCACTCAAAGTGTTTACAAAAAATAGATTTGAATTAAAGTACTTGAAAGAAGAAAACATAACCATAAAACTTGAAAGAAATTATGATTTATAGCTTGAATATGTTGGATTACTGAGAGGGGGGGTGAATAAATAGTAGCGTAATTATAATCCTTTTTCTCCAAATAATCCAAGTGTTATATCAATGTAGAATTATTATCCAATATTGAGCAATAAGAAATGAACAAACACACACATACACAGTACACCAGTGTTTTACGTGGAAACCCAAATCAGGAGAAAACCACAAAATGCTTTATCTTATATGTCTTGAAGAATTACATTCATTGGAAGAACCAATTTCCTTTGTTTTCCAGTTGCAATTGGAAAGAGGCTCCAACCCCCTAGTTTCTCAGGCTACAACTTGAAGGAAGATCCAACTCCCCAATTCTCTGGCTACAACCAAAAGGAGGCTACAACCCCCTATGTTCTCCGGCTACAATCGGAAGGTGGCTACAACCACCTGTCCTTGCCCCATCCAACTGCTCTGAAGTAAAAGTAGAATGATGGAACCACTATCACACTATCACTATGAGATATACCACTGTAAACATGTACCAATAAACCTGAACCATGAATCAACCATGGATGTAACACCATGTTTCCCCCAGTCTATAAAAATAACTATATTGGCCAAGAACTATGGCAGACTCAAAGATGTGAATGTGTGATTTTGAATGGACCTTAGTATAAAAGGTCGACGAATGTAAATAATGTTATGAATATATGTTGTAGGACTGTTGAGAGGGGGATGTGATGAAAAGAGACCACGATGGTTGATGAAAGGTGGTAGAAGGCACCTGGAATGGTGGCATTAACTTCCACTGAAACCAATACTGTATTTGGTCTTCACTGGCCCGAAGATCAAGAGCGGCTCACTGACCCCGAAATGGATTACTCGCCAGGTTCGTAGGTGAAGAGGCTTCTCATGAGTTAATGAGGGATGGGGGTGAACCGCCCATCTGTGGAAGCTTCAGACCTGACCACCATGGGTAAGTTCGTGCCACATGCAACCTCACCGGAAAAGAAAAGGCAGGAAAGAGGTGTGGAAGAGGGGGCAGTCGCGACAAAGATCATAAGAGGGGATAAATCAAAAGGACTCTGGAAAAATATACAGAGTGATTGATAAGCAGAGAAGAAGGAGAGTAACCTTCGTTCTTGACTTCTGATGAACAGAGACTCAGTCGCACAACATCATGGTCTAAGCTTAGGGGTGGCTAGTGGTAAATACATTCGGAATCGCTGAGCCTATGGTTGGGTGGAAACGAGCACCCCTCTCAGTAGTTGCATCAAACCTGGTGTTTTTCTCATAAGTGTTATATCTCGTATCTTGAAATTAATATTTTGACATGTATGCTCATGGTTTGTGCAATTATGAATGGTTTTAGTATAAGACTGTCTGTAGGGTGTTTTGATTAGAAATAGTGGTTGTATGCTTATATTGGAAAGACCACCTCTGACTTACGTAAAAATATACCTATATATATATATATATTTGTAACATATTCAGTTTTCAAGGTTGTTCTCGGGAAATTTATTCCCTTATTTGTCTCAAGTACTACCCTGGATAGATCTCCTCATAGGGACACCCTTTTAGAAAGTTTATCCAAGGTTCTGCTGGAGGATTTTATGGTGTAAGTCTCAAAACCATGCACGAGAGAGAATGGTCCTTTTTGACTTCGACATTTCGATGTTTCGGCATATGAAATATCCAAGGGTGGTTCCCTTGTACTTGCAAGTCCTGAAATCCCGACATGCGAAATCCCGAAATGACAACGTGTAGGTAAATCCCGATATTTTGGTGTTTCGGCATCTGGAATATCAAAGGGTGAGTTCCCTTGTACTCGCAAGTCCCGAAATATACGTGTTTTATTCTCTTTTCCTTCATTTTTCAAAAACACTTTCCTGATGATGGACCACACTAGTTTGGTCCGAAACGTCGAAAAACATAAAACCTATGTGATGGATCCGAAAGTACTCTCTCAACAAAACAATGATCGCAAAAGTCTTAGAATAGAAGTCCCGAAATCCCAACTTGCGAAATCCTGAGAAGATAGAGTGTGGAGAAGTTATTATATTTCGGTATTTCGGCACCCGGGGTACCTAAGTGCAGGCCCCATGTATTTTCCTGTCTCGAAAACCCGACCCATGAAATCCCGATGGAGGAAACCTCGAAATAGTGGAGCATGTTTGGAGTTTGGTATTTCGTATTTTTGGCTTCCGGGAAACCTAGGTGCGAGACCTCCTATCGTCGCATATCCCGAAAACCCGGTTTGTGAATTCTTGAAATTGCTTAGTGTGTATAGATTTAGCGTTTCGGTGTTTCGGTACCCGGAATACCCAAGGGAGAGCTCCCTTGCACTCGCAAGTCTCAAAATCCTGACTTGCAAAATCCTGAAATAGTATAGTGTATTTAGCGTTCAGTGTTTCGGAGTTTTAGCTCCCGGGAAACCTAGGTGGGAGACCTCCTATTCTTGCATATCATGAAATCCCAATGGATGAGACCCTAAAATTATAATAGTGCGGATGATTTATGGTGTTTCGGTTTTTCGTCACATGGGATACCTAAGGGTAAGATCCCTTATACTCGCCAGTCACGAAACCCCAAAGTATGAAACCCCAAAAAGGTATAGCGTGACTAGAATTTATTGTTTCGGTGTTTCGACACCCGGGATATCTAGAGGCAAGTATCTTGTACTCACCAGTCCTGAAATCTCGACTTGCGAAACCCCGAAATGGCATAGCATGGCTAGAGTTTGGATGTTTCAGAGTTTCAGCACCCGGGAAACCCAGGTGTGAAACCCTCCTGTCCTCGCATATCATGAAATCCCAATAGGATAAATCCTGAAATAGATTAGCACACATGGTTTTGGTGTTTCAGAATTTCGGTACCTAGGATCTTCAAAGGTCATTTTTCCTCGTGTTCGCTAGACACAAAAGTCCGATGGCTGAAACCTGGAAATGAGTTTGGTGGATATAGGGTCTTCGGTGTTTCGGCGCCCGGGAAACCGAAGGGTAGGATTCCCTCGCCCTCTTATACCACGAAATACCAATATGTGAAACCCCAAAAAGTGGAGTGTCAGGCTTGAATCCAAGGTGTTATTAATTATGATGAACTGTTGATTCCCTTCAGGTTTCAACACCTCGAAAGTCAGGGAACCGAGAATACATGCTTCGTGATTTCCCGAATCGTGGAAGCCAGGAGCACCTATCTGGTAAGGTCTGTGTTCATCGCTGATGATCATATAGGTAAGGATAAGGGATGGTAGGTTCTGCAACAAGCCCCATAGGAATTCAAGGATTCTGTTCCTCGGAGAAGAGAAGGAAAAGCCAAAAAAAATTTAGTCTTCTTTAGTGGGTGTGTTACAAATTGGTATCAAAGCATGGTTACAACACTTGGCCTGCTTGGGCCCATGAACAGGTTGCACAAAGACACCATTCGAAGCACTCTTAACAGGATTAACCCTCTACCTTAACCGCCCTTAATCAAAAGTCGAAGTTAATAATGAAAAACCCCTATTGTCTGTATGCATGTGAAAAATATGAATTATGTACTGGTTATAAATGAATATAAATATTGACTAACAACTAGCATTTTTCCTTTTCACATAAGCGAAAGATCAACCGTGGGAAATTATAGACGTATAGAATGGTGACTCACCATGAAGTGGGGGAGGGCTCCCACAATAGAGACAAAGAGCCTGACGAAAGGAGGGTGGTAGGAACCCCTCCAGATCTAGCTAAGATGGTGAGGAGCCTCATGGTCGAATTATAGAGTTGCAAGGCTAAAAACAAAAGGATGATAAAAGAGCAAGAGAAGAAAACGGAAATAAATGTTGTTTTACTATAGATCTTATCTGACATACAAAGGCAATTGCAACATGAACTTGAGACACAGAAACATGGTCATGTCAGTGGCCACACTGAGAGGATCACCTCGAAAAAGGTCCATCCCAGAGGTAAATGACAAGCGACGGATGATTCCTCTGGGAAGGAAGCTGGCTGTTTGGAGGGCTCTTCTAGAAGCAAAACTAGTTCTTATTCCCAAAGAAGACAGAAGAAGCAAAAGCTTTCCAAGGGTCATAAATTCAAAGAATTCAAGAAGGCCAAACCACCCTCCTTCGACGGTGAAATAAAGAAGGGACATGAAGTAGAGGCCTGGCTGCTTGGACTAAAGAAGTATTTCAGAGTCCATGACTTCTCAAAAAATATTAAGGCCCGAGTGGCCACCTTCAACTTGAACGGAAAGGATTCCATTTTGTGGGAAGACCTTAAGAATGTGAAAGGGGTTCGTAAAGAGGACCTATCTTGGGAACGGTTTGAGAAATACTTCTGGAAGAAGTATCTGTCGGAAAAATATTTTGACGAAAAGACTAAAGAATTCTATGAACTCAAACTAGGGAAACTCACTAGAGAGTAATATGTCAACAGATTCCTTGAGTTGCTGAGGTATGTACCTTATATAAAAGAAAAAAAGGAAAAGGTGAAACGTTTCATCAGCGAACTACCTAAGGACTATCGGAACATAATTGAATTTGATGAGCCAAAGACCCTAGAAGGCACTATCTGAAAGGTAAGATATTGTCATGAACAGTTTGGACATCGGACAGAACCTCGCGAAGGCTTGAAACTGAAGAATAGTTCGGGATTTCAGAGAAAGGGGATTAAATCCCCAAGATTTAAGAACTATAAGAAGAACTCAAGGATGATCTTCCCAGCCTAGAGTGTACACCAGCAGAACTTTCCCTCCTTGGGTGGAAATAAAACTTCTGTATCTGTACCAGTGAAGGCTGATAACCCAAAGAGAGAACCTTTGAAATGTTGGGGTTGCAGAGAAGAACATCTACTGAGAGACCGTCCACACCGACAACAGAATAGTCAGAGAATTTACAGCATCCAGGAAGCTACCACCATCAATGATGTGGCTAGAAGTGTGCCGCAAATTCATGCAGCCTTGGATAATAACCAAGCCAACCACCAAGCTTCAGTGGTGGAAATAGAAGGTATGGTTTCCGATGATCTAGTGTCTATTCTAATTGACCCTGGTTCAAATTTGAGTTATATAGCCCCTAAGACTGTTGATAAGTGTAAACTACAACTACATAAACCTACCAAGCCATGGTTGGTACAGTTAGCCACTGGCACCAAAAGAAGGATAGCAGAGGTCATACCAGCCTGCCAATTAATGTTGGGTAAATTCCCCACCCAAGCAACCCTTAACTTATTACCCCTGGGATTGTATGATATGTTGATTGGTATGGATTGGCTAGCCGCCCATAAAGATATATTGGACTGTTACCATAAAACCTTAGAATGTGTAAGTAAAGAAGGAAAAAGGATAACCCTTCAAGGGATCTGAAAACCTGTCTCGGTGAGACAAATATCATCTGTACAAATGAGAAGGTATTGCCGAAAAGGATGTCCCCTATATGTAATACAGGTGTTGAAAACAATTGAAGGCGACAAACTAAGCCTCAAAGACCACCCTACCCTAAGAGAATACAGAGATGTATTTCTGGAAGAGGTACTGGGTCTACCTCTGAGAAGGGACATTGATTTCTCGATAGAACATGCACCGGGAGCAGTGCCGGTGTATAGGACACCCTAACAGATGAGCACACCTAAACTAGTTGAGCTCAAATTACAATTGAGAGAAATGATGGATAAGGGCTATATCTGGCACAGCGTGTCTCCATGGGGAGCACCAATCCTATTTGTGAAAAAGAAGGACAGTACCCTTAGACTATGTATAGATTATAGACAACTCAATAAGGTAACCATAAAGAACAAGTACCCCTTGCCCAGGATCGATGACCTATTCAATCAATTGGGGGGTGCGTCTATTTTCTCAAAGATTGACTTAAGGACGGGATACCATCAAGTCCGAATCAAGGGTGAATACATCCATAAAACTGCCTTCCGGATGAGGTATGGTCACTATGAGTTTGTGGTAGTGCCATTTGGGTTAACCAATGCCCTTGCCACTTTCATGTGCTTGATGAACAATGTACTCAACAAATTCCTAGACAAATTTGTGTTGGTTTTTATCGACAACATATTAATTTACTCCAAGAATGGAGAAAAGCATGAAGAGCATATTAGACTTGTGTTGCAAGTGCTAAGAGAACATCATCTCTATGCCAAATTCAACAAATGTGAATTCTTTTAGAAGAAAATACATTACTTAGGCCATGTCCTATCTGAAGAAGGAGTAGTAGTAGACCCTGACAAAATCAAGTCTATCATGGAATGGCCTACCCTAAAGGATGTTTCGGATATCAGATCCTTTATGGGATTAGCAAGATACTATAGGATATTTATAAAATGATTCTCCAAGATTGGTTGTCCAATCAATGCCCTCCAGAAGAAGGGGACAAAGTTCACATGGACACAAAAATGTGAAGAAAGATTTCAAACCCTAAAACATCTACTAACCCACGCACCCGTGTTGAAGATCGTCGATCCCGAAGACAACTCCCTCGTGTGCACAGATGCCTGTAAGGAAGGGCTCGGAGGAGTCCTTATGCAAGGAGGAATTGTGGTCTGCTATGAATCCTAAAAATTGAATGAGCACGAAGTGAACTATGTGACCCATGATCTAGAGCTGGCTGCCATAGTGCACGCCTTGAAAATGTGGAGGCATTGCCTCCTGGGAAGAAAATTTATACTTATGACAGACCACTGTGGATTGCAATATCTGTTTGACCAACCAAATCTCAGTGCCAGACAAGCTAGGTGGATGTCCCTCCTTAGCGAGTTTGATTTTGAAATCAAACATATTAAGGGAAAGGAAAATAGGGTGGTTGATGCCCTTAGCAGAAGCATGAAAAAAATTCACCTAGCCATGGTGAGCACTTGGGAGACGGATGTCAAGGAAAGAGTCATAAATGCACAAGAGACAGACACATTCTTCCAGACCATGACCTCATACCTGCAGCAAGAACCCACAGGGATAAAGTATGGAGGCTACCAGGTGATGGAAGGAGGTCTTCTCACTTACCAAAGTAGATTGTGTATCCCAGATTGTGACGACTTGAAGAGGTTCATACTGGATGGACTACATAAAATACCTTATTCTAGTCATCCAGGATACCAGAAAATGATCACGACCACTAGGAAACAATTCTACTGGCCTGGGTTGAAGAAAGACATAGCCGAGTACCTAGCCAAATTCATAAAATGCCAATAGGTAAAAGTAGAACACTGACACCCAACAGGATTATTACAACCTCTACCAATCCTGGAATGGAAATGGGAAACCATCTCCATGGATTGGAAATGGGAAACCATCTCCATGGATTTCATCACTGGATTACCAACCTCGACCAAACAGAATGACGCCATCATGGTAGTGGTGGATAAATTGAGCAAGTCCACTCATTTTATCCCTACCAAGTCAACTTGTAAGGCAATAGACATCGCCAACGTATTCATGAAAGAGATATTTAAACTGCATGGTATGCCGAAAGAGATTGTGTTTGACAGAGACAGGAAATTTACTTCCAACTTTTGGAAATCACTGATGGCTAGTTTGGAGACCAAGTTACTATTTAGCACAGCCTATCACCCTCAAACTGCTAGACAGATGAAAAGAGTGAACCAAATACTAGACGACATGCTAAGAATGCATGTAATGCATCAACCCAAGAAGTGGAAAGACTACCTGCCACTGGTGGAGTTCGCCTACAACAACGGCTACCAATAATCCTTAAAGATGAGTCCAATCGAATTCCTCTATGGTAGGCCGTGCAACACTCCTTTCAGTTGGAGTAATCCTGTAAATAGAATTTCTTTTGAACCCAACATGTTGAAAGAAATGGAACAACAAGCGACTCAGATAAAACAAAACCTGAAGGTCGCTTAGAATCGACAAAAAAGTTACGCCGACCAAAAGAGAACTTCAAGAGAGTTCAAGACAGGAGACCATGTATATCTCAGAGTTAGGCCTAGGAAGAGTTCCCTGAAAATGGGAGCTTGTGCCAAGATGGCACCTCGGTATTGTGGAACCTTTGAGGTTCTAGATAGAGTGGGACCTGTAGCCTATAGGCTAGCACTTCCTCCCACAATAAAAGCACATAATGTTTTCCATGTTTCATTATTGAAGAAATATGTACATGATTCTAATCATATAATTGACTGGTCTGTGATCCAGGTGGAACTGGAGGGAGAATTCCTGCCAGAACCTCAATGCATACTGGACAGAAAGGAAACCCCGCTTTGGAACCGAACCATTTCACAGGTCAAGGTGCAGTGGAGACATTTTGGCCTAGATGAGGCTACATGGGAAATGGAGGATGCCATGAAACAGGCATATCCAATTTTGTTTACCTCTATACATACATGCCATATTGATAGATAGAACATCGAGGACAATGTTACTTTAAGGGGGAGGGAATTGTAACACCTGTTTCCCCCAATCTGTAAAAATAACTATACTGGCCAAGAACTATGGCAGACTCAAAGATGTGAATGTGTAATTTTGAATGGACCTTAGTATAAAAGGTCAATAAATGTAAATAATGTTATGAATATATGTTGCAGGACTGCTGGGAGGGGGATGTGCTGAAAAGAGACCACGATGGCTGATGAAAGGTAGTGGAAGGCACTTGGAATGGTGGCATTAACTTCCACCAAAACCAATACAATATTTGGTCTCCACTAGCCTGAAGATCAAGAGCGGCTCGCTGGCCCCGAAATGAATTACTTGCCAGGTTGGTAGGTGAAGAGGCTCCTCATGAGTTAATGGGGGATGGGGGTGAACCGCCCATCTGTGGAAGCCTCAGACCTGACCACCACAGGGAAGTTAGTGCCACACGCAACCTCGCCGGAAAATAAAAGGCAGGAAAGAGGTGTGGAAGAGGGGGCAGTTGCGACAGAGATCGCAAGAGGGGAGAAATCAAAAGGACTCTGGAAAAATATACAGAGTGATGATAAGAAGAGAAGAAGGAGAGTAACCTTCATCCTCGATTTCTGACGAAAAGAGACTCAGTCTCACAACATCGTGGTCTAAGCTCAGGGGTGGCTAGTGGTAAATCCATTCAAAATCGTTGAGCCTACGGTTGGGTGGAAACGAGCACCCCTCTCAGTAGTTGCATCAAACTTGGTGTTTTTTTGATAAGTGTTATATCTTGTATCTTGAAATTAATATTTTGACATGTATGCTCATGGTTTGTGCAATTATGAATGGTTTCAGTATAAGACTATCTGTAGGGTGTTTTGATCAGAAATAGTGGTTGTATGGTTATATTGGAAATACCACCTCTAGCTTACGTAAAAATATACGTATATATACATTTGTAACAGATTCAATTTTCAAGGCTGTTCTTGGGAAATTTATTCCCTTATTTGTCTCAAGTACTGCCCTGGATAGATCTCCTCATAGGGACACCCTTTTTGAAATTTTATCTAAGGTTTTGCTGGAAGATTTTATGGCGTAAGTCTCAAAACCCTGCATGAGAGAGAATGGTCCTTTTTGACTTCGACATTTCAGTGTTTTAGCATATGGAATATCCAAGGGCGAGTTCCCTTGTACTCGCAAGTCCCGAAATCCCGACATGCGAAATCCCAAAATGACAGCGTGTAGCTAAATCTCAATATTTCTATGTTTCGGCATCCAGAATATCCAAGGGGGACTTCCCTTGTACTCGCAAGTCCCGAAATATCGACTTGCGAAATCCGAAAAAGATAGAGTGTGGAGAAGCTATTATATTTCAGTATTTCAGCACTCAGGGTACCTAAGTGCGGGCCCCATGTATTTTCCAGTCTCAAAAACCCGACCCCCAAAATACCAATGGAGGAAACCCCGAAATAGTGGAGCATGTTTGGAGTTTGGTATTTCAGAGTTTCGGCTCCCGAGAAACCCAGGTGCGAGACCTCCTATCGTCGCATATCCCGAAAAACCAGTTTGTGAATTCCCGAAATTGCTTAGCACATATAGATTCGGTGTTTCGGTACCCGGACTACCCAAGGGAGAGTTCCCTTGCACTCGCAAGTACCAAAATCCTGACTTGCGAAATCCAAAAATAGTATAGTGTATTTAGAGTTCGGTGTTTTGGAGTTTAAGCTCCCGGGAAACCCAGGTGTGAGACCTCCTTTTGTCACATATCGCAAAATCCCGATGGATGAGACCTTGAAATGACAATAGTGTGGATGAGTTATGGTGTTTTGGTGTTTCGGTACTCGGGATACCTAAGGGTAAGATCCCTTGTACTTGCCAGTTGTAGAACCCCGAAGTATGAAACCCTGAAAAGGTATAGCGTGACTATAATTTATTGTTTCAGTGTTTCAACACTCAGGATATCTAGAGGCAAGTCTCTTGTACTTTCCAGTCCCAAAATCTCGACTTACGAAACCCCGAAATGGCATAACATGGCTAGAGTTTGGATGTTTCATAGTTTCAGCACCTGGGAAACCCAGGTGCGAAACCCTCCTGTCCTCACATATCGCGAAATCCCGAAATGAATTAGAACACATGGTTTTTGTGTTTTGGCGTTTTGGTACCTGGGATCTCCAAAGGTCAGTTTACCTCATGTTAGCTAGACACAAAATTTTGATGGATGAAACCCCGAAATGAGTTTGGTGGATATAGGGTCTTTGGTGTTTCGACGCCCGGGAAACTGAAGGGTAGGAGTCCCTCGCCCTCTTATACCGTGAAATCCCAGTATTCTAAACCCCGAAAAGAGGAGTGCTAGGCTTCAATCTGATGCATTATTAATTATGAAGAACTATTGATTCCCTTTGGGTTTCGGTACCTCGAAAGTCAGGGAACCGAGAATACATGCTTCGTGATTTCCTGAATCGCGGAAGCTGGGAGCACCTCTTCGATAAGGCATGTGGTCATTGTCGATGATCATATAGGTAAGGATAAGGGATGGTAGGGTCTGCAACAAGCCCCATAGGAATTCGAGGATTCTGTTCCTGAGAGAAGAGAAGGAAAATCCAAAAAAAAATTAGTCTTCCGTAGTGGGTGTTTTACAATGGATCACCCTGTACCTCAACATGTAATCAACCTGTACCATAAACAAGTGCATCAACCATGCACCAACCTGTACCAAACAATCTGTAATCAACCTGTACCATAAAAAAGTGCAACCAACCATGTACCAAGTATGTACAAATAATGTGTCAAGTACTTATCAACTATGGCTCATCAATATGTACCAACATCATCAACTATACACCTCATGTATGTGCCAACTCATCAACTACTTGTCTCAACCATGTGCCCAACTTGTACCTCAACCAAAATCACTCATCAATTTCATCATCCAGATATGATTTGTATCTCTATAATAGACCTGGTGTATATTATCAGATACCTACAAACCTTCATTAACTTTAACAACAAGAGACTAGCATTTTCATCAAACATTTATTTAGTCTCACAAGACTAGTTTTGGATTAGTCAACAACCCTAACTTTAAATAAACATAAATTTTTACCTCTAATGAATAATGATCTGAAATTGATACACATTTTTATTCAGTGTGTTTATTCAATTCCTCCAGCTGTCACTACTTGGAACCTCGCAGAAAAGGAGTTATGGCAAAAATGGCACACCTTGCTGAATTCTGGCTTATTCTAGAGAGAGACCTTGTAGAGTGTTCCCTGCACATAATGTTTTTTGAATTGATCTTAAACTATTACAAAACATACTAAAGACTATACTCTAACCAACACATTTTGTCTTACGGAATTTGGATCTGTTATGAATAATTTATGATGTTTTTACCCGAAACACTTGTTTTTGACTAGTTTCAGGACTAGCCACAAACCCTATTTTCCACGGAGTGTAACTCCAAAAATACAAGGACCCACAAGCTGAATTTTTTACCATAAATACTTGGATATGTTTCCTCAATGCAATATAAATTTCACAGTATGAATCATTATGGAAAAAAAATTATTGTGAAAATGGTGAGATGACCTAAAAAAAAAAAAACATACCTTAGAAAGCATCATCAAAAGAATTTACCCTTCCTTGAATTCCAGCCTTATTTTCTTCACATTCCTTAGAAATTTGGCTTATATATCCTTTGGTTACCTCATACACCTATAGGTATTCAATATTCTCAAGTGTGTCTTAAATAAGAGAGCCTTTCCTCTTATTTATACTCTCCAAGTAGCTTCTTTAAAAACATCTTCTAGGTCACTTTGCCCACTTTCCTTATTTTAGGGTTAACCCACTTCTAATTTCTCCATTAAATTTATTATTGAATTCATTTATTTTTTATTCAATTTGAATTATAGTACACTCATCACTTCAATTTATTATTTACCTTTTAAAATCTCTTCAACCACTTTGACTACTTTGACCTTTTGGGGCTTCTAGATGACATATGAGGGTCCTCCAACTTTGTAAGGACATAACTCTCAAACTGTTTGGAGTTATGTGACGTTCCACATACCACCATAAATGGAATGACTTGTACTATCCATACAGAATAGCATAACCTCAAAATATATCAAAACTCATACCATTATCCATCAAACAAACTAGGGTCCAATACCCAAACCTGGGTTCTCCAACTTCTCATGGCCATAACTCTCTAACCATGAGGAGTTATGGGACGTTCCACATACCACCAAAAATGACATGAAAATAAATATCCATCTAGGATAGCTTCACTAAAAAATTCATTGGAGTTCATCTGATTATCCCACAAATAAGCATGGGTTCTCTAACCATACTTCTAGGATAACTCAATCCGCAAAGCGTCTTCCCGTGAGGGATTTCACCATAAGGGGACCACTTTGGAGTTCATCCATTTCTACTTATTATCAATCATGAAAAGAAAATAACGAGTCATATTTACATCAAACAATGTTGGGTTCATTACCCAACCTTTGTGCTACGGGGATTTATTCAAGGGTTGACATGAATGAAAACCAACCTTAATCAACAATCTCCCCCTTTGGCATTGATGGCAACACTATGATGCAATACTAAAATCATATCACTCATGCTCCCCCTGGAACCATGCCTCTGTCCTCTATATCTGATAAATCTTCTCCCCCTGGAACCATGCCTCTATCCTCTTCCTCTGTCCTCTGCATCTAATAAATCGCTCCCCCTAGAACCATGCTTCTGTCCTCTGCCTATGTCCTCTGCATCTGATAAATCTCTCACCCTTTTTCATCAATGGAAAAGGTATCTTTCCATCCGGGGTTGATCCCCCTGACTTAACTGTCCTCTTATGGTGCTTCCTCGTGTAAATCTAAGACATATAATATAAGAATTCAAAAAGAATTCATTTTGGAATAGAAATAACTCCAAGTCTCTGGCGAAGATATTCAAAGGATTCTCGTGGAAGTGGTTTTGTGAAGATGTCTGCCACTTGCTCTTTTGTGCCCACATACTCAACTTTGATGTTCTTTTCTGCAACCTACTCCCATAGAAAGGGATACTTTATTGGAATGTGCTTCATCTTAGAGTGCATCACCGGGTTCTTCGAGATACTGATGGTGCTTGTATTATCAAAATAGATTGGAATGGGCTCATCATACTCAACTTGTATATCTATCCGAGTTTGTTTCATCCATAGAAACTATGTACAACATGATGTTGCTGAAATATACCTTGCCTTGGCTATAGATAAAGATATTGATGATTGTTTCTTGCTTAGCCATGATACTAAACACTCACCCAAGTAGAACGTTACTCTACTGGTGCTTCATCGGTCATCAATACAACCTGCCCAAGCTGCATCTATGTAGGCAATAAGTGATAGATCCTTTCCTTTTGGATACCATAATCCAAACTCTTATGTTCCTTTGAGATATATGAAAATCCTCTTCACTGCTAACACATGTGACTCCTTTGGTGCTGCTTGAAATTGTGCTACCTGTCCAACTGCCTGCATTATATCCGGTCTAGATGCTATCACATATAGTAGGATACCAATCATTGACCGGTATTGCCTCTGATCTATAGACTTCGAATCATCATATTTTCTCAACTTGCAACTGGTTTGCATGGGAGTGATAATTGGTTTGCAATCTTCCATTCCGAACCTCTTTAGCATTTCTATGATATACTTGGTTTGAGAAATAAAGATTCCTTCGTTGCTTTGATGTATCTAAAGTCCCAAAAAGAAGGATATTTCTCCAAGTAATGACATTTGAAATTCATTTTGCATATCTTTTGCATATTTATGGCTTAACCTATCATCATCACTACCAAAAATAATATCATCAACATAAACTTCAATTAATAAAATATTACCTTCACTTACCTTGATGTAGAGGTTGTTGTCTTCACTTCCTTTTCTGAATCCTTCCTATTGCAGATACTTATCCAGTCTAGAGTACCATGCTCTAGGAGTCTGTTTTAGACCATACAAGGCCTTCTTTAATTTACACACATAATCTGCATTCTCTGACAACTTAAATCCTTCTAGTTGTTCAATGTAGACTTCTTCTTCAAGTTCCCCATTCAAAAAAGCTGATTTTATGTCCATCTGATATACTTTAACATTTTTGGAGTATACATAGGCTAAACGAAACCGAATTGCTTCCATTCTGGCAACTGGGGCAAATGTCTCTTCAAAGTCGATTCCTTTAATCTGTGCATATCCTTTACATACCAATATAGATTTGTTCCTTGTAACTTTTCATTCTTCATTTGATTTATTCCTGAAAACCCATTTTGTGTCAATCAAATTCTTATTCTTTGGTCTTGGAACCAGTTCCCAAGTGTCATTTTTCTCTATTTGATCCAATTCTTCATTCATGGCCTTATTCCAAAATTCATCCCTATTGGCTTCTTCAAAATAGTTTGGTTCAATTGTAGATAAGAGTGCTAGGTGTGTTTGTTTTGGTGAACAGATTTTTCATCTAGTCTCAACTCCTTCATCTTTGTTTCCAATAATATGATATGAAGGACGATTCTTCTGTACTCATTTGCTAGGTGTCTTTGGAGATACTTGTTGAAATTTATCTTATGTTTCTATCAGATTCTCTTCATCTTTCTCTTCTACTTCATCTTCTTTGAAAATTTGTTCCATTGATTTGTTTTCTTCTTCCTTTGATTCTGGTCCGCCTGTTTCATAAATTGTTACGTTGATTCTTTCCACAACTTTGTTCAATCTTAGATTGTAACACTTGTATGCTTTCCTTGTACTTGAGTAACCAACAAGTACTCCTTTGTCCACACGAGAGTCAAACTTTCCCATTCTCCCATCTTCTCTTTTGATGTATCATTTTCTTCCCAAAACTCTAAAGTGCTTCACATTTGTTGGTCTTCCTTTCCATAGCTCATAGGGAGTTTTATCAGTTTTGTTTCTGAGCATTACATTGTTTTGAATGCGAATTGTTGTATGCACTTCCTGTGTCCAAAATATATCCGTCAATTTGGAATCCATTATAATTGTTCGAACCATTTCCTATACTGTCCTATTCTTTCTTTCAACAACTCCATTCTATTGAGATGTCCTAGCAACGAAGAATTGTCTTTTTATTCCATGACTGTTGTAGTAATCCATAAATTCCTTTGAAGTGAACTCTCCTACATTATCAGATATCAAGCATTTGATTCTTGAATCCATCTCATTTTCAACAATTTCCTTGTAGATCTTGAAGTTTTCAAAATCTTCTAACGTGTTCTTGAGAAAGCAAATTGCAGTCATTCTTGTATAACTATCAACTAATAACATACAATATATCTCACCTTTTAATCCCTTTGTTTTAGTTGGTCCAACTAGATCAGTATGAAAAATTTCCAGTGGTCTTGTTATTGAATACTCCTTTGATTTGAACCTGTTCTTTGTTTGATTTCCTTGTTAACAATGCTTGCATAAAGTGTTGGTTGGTTTCGTAATATGGGGCATTTCTCTGACTGTTTCTCTTTTTCTAACTTTGACAAGGTTATCAAAATTCATGTGACCCATTATTCTATGCCATATCCAACTTTCATCTTCCTTTCCTAGACAACAATTTTCATTTCCAATTTCACTTAACCCATATATGTTGTTTGAAGTTCTTGCAGTTGTACCAACCAATTTCCCTAAACCTTCTCTTCTTATCTCACACTTTTGTGAATCAAAAGTAACTTTATGACCTTGTTCACACATTTGACTCACACTTAGAAGATTATGTTTCATATCTTCTACCAGTAAAACATTCGTACCTTTTTATTCTTGTTCCCAATTCAGAATGTGCCCTCTCCAATGATTTTGGATGAATTATCATTTCCGAAGGAGACTGATCCATTTCTTTCCTTTCGTAATGTAAGAAATATGTCTCTATTACCTGTCATGCATTTTGAAAACCCACTGTCAACATACCAATTGTGTTTCTTCTACTTAGTTTGTAGAGTGATTGTGCATTCTTCATTGCTATACTGATCTTGCTTTCTTATCCATGTTGTTTTATGAGGTTCTTGTATGTGACTTTTGTTATTCTATTGAGGTTCTTTAGGAGGGAGTGTCATTTTGCAATTTTTGGCCATGTGTCCAAAATTGTTACATTTGTAACAATCCACTTCAGTCCTCAAAGATTCAAACCTGTTGTAACTTTTTTTTTGTGTTTCACTAGGTCTTCTTGAGTAACCCCTTTGTGTATGACTCTCAATGTTGTTCTTATTCATGTTGTTAGCTCTGCAATTCACATCTTTATGTCCAAAATTATTACATGCATAACATAAACCAAAAAATATATTTTGATACCTGGGAGTTGAAGATCTTCTAAAAGAAGGTGCTCTTATGAATCATTCTTCTTCTTGAAGACTATCTGTCTGTTGTTGATTCTGAAATTTGAATCTTCTCGATGGAGGAGTGTCCCTATAATTTTCCTTGTACATCTTCCTATCCCCTTTGATTGTTTCTGCATAGTGTTTTTGGAATTTTTTCTTCCTCTGTTGTTTTGGAGCTTGATCCCTTTTCTATCTGATTGTATCCAAGTCCAGACTTGTCAAGATGAGATTTTTGACTGCTGATAATGTCATCCAAAACTTTTGAGCTATTCTTCATATTTTTCTTTTGAATATCCTTTCTTAGTGTGACAATCTCTGCTTCCAAGTTTGCAATGATCTTGTCCTTTTCTTCTAGTTGTTCTTTGAGTGCTTCTTCAATTATTTTATTTTCTTCTATTTGAATCTTCAATCTCATGATCATTTTTTCTAGTTCTCGAGTGTCCTTTTTCTTGTCTAGTTATTCTTGTAGTTTCTTGTTTTTCTTCTTTTCTCTTCTGATGACTTCTATGTCACACATCAATTCTTCTCGATAGTCAACTTCTACCACTTCAATTTCGTCTTTGACTTGTTCATATCCTTCTTCGGCTTCCTAATATTCTTCTTCGGAGTCTTCTTTGTCAGAATCGTTTACTGCCATGAATAGAATTCTTCATGTCTCACTGCCACTAATTTCATCTTCATATGATGATGAGATGTCTTCTTTGATGCATAATCTTTTCTTGAAATCTTTCTTTGTAGTTATTTTTCCTTTATATGTGTGTTTTCCTTTTGAGTAACCTTCATCATTTCTCTTTTTCTTATGAGGACATTTGTTATCAAAATGACTAATACCATCACAATTAAAACAAATTATACCTACCATTGGTTCCCTTGTTCAGTCTTTTGATGAAGTTGGCCACTTCTTCATCATATTCAGAGACCTCGTTGTTGCTGCTATATTCGTCTTGTTCCTTTTTCTTTTTCTTTGATCTTTTGGATGCTTTGAAGGCTATTTCTTTTACATATGGATTTTCTTGTTTAGTTCTCATTTCATATACTATGAAGATTCCATGCAATTCATCCATGCTTATTAAGTTCGGATCTGATCTTTCTTCTAGTGTTGATATCTTAGGGATGAATCTCATAGGAAGAGATGTTAGTACCTTTTGAACAATTACAGATTCTTCGATTTCTTCTCCCAATCCTATGATTGCATTCACTATTTCATCAACTCTTAAGAATTAGGCTGCAATATTCTCATCTTCCTTCATTTTTAGTTGTTCAATCTGACCTCTGTAAGTTTGAAGTTTTATTGCTTTGACTTTTGTATCTCCTTCATAAATATTTCGAAGATTGTCCCAAATCTCTTTGGCGGATGTACAATGTGCAACTTTGGTGAATATTGTTTCACCGAGACCATTCAAAAGTGAATTTTTAACTTTGGAATTATTCTGACCAAGTTTCACTTCTTTGTCATTTGTTGGTGGAACTTTTGGTATTGTGTATCCATCTACAATTGATTGCCAAATTTCAAACCCCTGTGCTTCTATATATGTCTTCATCCTTGTGCTCCAAAAAGAATACTTCTATCCATAAAAGTGTGGTATTCCATTTTTATATGAGTTGGTACTCTCCATGATCTACCT
>ML777273.1:926117-938928 GCA_009831015.1 Picea engelmannii
TCCTTTAAAGTTCCTATGAATACATCAATCAAGTGCTCATATGGAATATCGATTACCTTTATATTCAATCTTTGGAAGTTCTCAATGTGCTCAGTAACTGAACCCTTTTGCTTGAGATTTATCAATTGGCTAAAGAAGGTATTTCTCCTTGTATCCACATAGTGTGCTATCATTTCTTTCGTGAAAATTGTCCAAGTGACGAGTGATTTGCAAGAACAAAGCCATCGATAACATAAACTTGATTAGGTTCTAAATATAAAGAAGCAATTCATACCTTTTGTGTATGTGGCACATTATGGAGATCAAAGAATTGCTCCATCTGAAGTATGCATATGATTGGGTCCTTTCCATCAAAATTCCTCATATCAATCTTAGGAACGTGGTTGGTCTTCAAACCAAAGTTGGAGTTTCTCCATTATTGATTCACCTTCCTTGTGTTCTCATCATGAATTTCATGGGATACATTTTCATTTTCAGGTTTCTTCTCTGTTATGAAATTTTTCTATACTTCCATGATCTCTCCTTTTAAACCATCTATCTTAGTATCCAACTTAGCTTCCATTGAATCCATCTTAGTATCCAAGTTAGCTTCCATTGAATCCATCTTAGTATCCAACTTAGCTTCCATTGAATCCATCTTATTTTGTAGTTCATTTATGTCCCTACACATTTCTTCACCTTCATCAAGAGTCCAAGTAGGATTTTCTGGAGGCTTATTTGGTGTAGAAGTTCCCTTTTTGGGTGGCATGTTGGCCAAGTATCACTTTTGAACCTTGATTTTGAGGTGGTTCTGCTAGACAATATTTCTTCTGTTGTATCTCCCAATTTTAGGCCCTTCTGGGTATCAAACTTTATTTTATGTATTTATCTAATATTTCTTCTCTTCAATGCCATAAGTCTGATCAAAATTGGATGTGCCAAGTGGGATTTATGGTAACTTCCCCACAACTTGCCGATTTTTGGACTTTCCAGGAGATCTCACTTGTATAGTGTTCCCCGCACAAAATACTTGATATAAAATTATGAAACGCACACGAAAAATACTACAAACTGTCCAAAATCCAATGAAACCAGTCCCATGCAATTTGGATACTCTAGGAAGAAGTTATGATTGTTTTACCTGGAACACATTCTTGAGACTAGTCAATAGGACTAGTTAGATACCCTATCTTACACAATGTGTATATACAAATTTAAGATTACTTAGAAGCTGAAATTTTTACCATAGATACCTTACTAATTTATGTAAATATCCTCTGGAGTTCAGGGTCTGAAATGTTACAGAAACATTTTTATAGAAAAAATTGCGCAATGACTCAGTTCAGGATGATTCCAAAACCCTATCTTTTACAGGTTGTATCTCCAAAATTATGAGGCCTCGGGAGCTGTATTTTGAACCCAACGTACCTTGATCCATCTACTAAATATCCACCAATCCGTTCCTTCTTAAACATTTTAGAAAATAATTTATAGTGAAAATGCCAAGGTGTCTCAGATGTAGAAGAGAAACCCCAAGACCTTGAACTTTGATACCATATGTTAAGAACCAAATATCAATATAGCATAGAAAATCCTCAGAAAAAGTACTCAACACCTTGAAAAAGAGATAATTTTAGATAATAGGCCTCTTCAAGGGGGAAACCTCCTTTTACCCCACTTAAATGTTCAAGTACAAGATGATTCAAAATGAAAATGTCTCCTTGGTATATATAGGAGACTAGGAGGTATAATTACAACTAATGGCCTAAAGCCGACATAAATAAAATAACATTACTAATATAATATGCCCCAATTAAGGGGTAATGAGGCAATATTAGGGCTTAACATAACCATGTTAGGGTTAGGGTTTTCGTAAATATTGTAATGGCTAGAAGCCTGTAAAGTAGTATAAATAAGAACCTAGGAGGCCTAGGTCGGGGTTCTAGTTAGCTCAAATATGAGTTAAGTTCGATTATTGTAGTTCCTTTTTTGTTTTGATATTTTTTTAAGTTGTTGAGATGGAGAAGAGTCAAGTAGGCCATATTTGGAGGGTTATATCACAGGATGAGGAGCCTAGTCTGATCTAGTCTGCCTCATAGAGGTTATTGAACCTTTTTTATGATTGTATAATGGGAGTTGTAGTGAGTGCAACACCATATTTTACAGAAATATAAATAAAATAACATAGAAGCCAGATATTTGTAGATGTAGCCCAAGAGGGGGTGAACCATGGTAAAAAAATGTGTTATCTGTGATTTTTCTTGCATACTTACCTTATTTCAGTAATTAGTTTATGAATGGATGAATGAATGATTGAGTTAGATCTATTAGAATGCATGCATGGGCTTAACAGATGAATGAATTGTAGGAATAATAGATTGAATAATCAATTTAAGGCCTGAAGAATATACAATACAATCCCATATCCCCACTCATTCCTTGACTGCAAGCACCTAAGCATTGCAGTCACCCATAGAACTATCTCAGGTGAGATTGCACAATGCACTATGTGTGTTGTGTTCCCTTCTAGTTTACAAGGAGGGTCGATAGTTTTAAAGGGTTTTGTTGGAAACTTGTTCATATCTGAAACTGGGTCATCCCAATAAGTAGAAGTGAAAGAAAACAACCAACAAATGGTTTTGTTGCTGGCTGGAACTACACGGAAATGAGTGGATGGGATCCATAGAAGAAGCATATAGAGAATAAAGGCATAAAAAGGAATGTTTAGGACATGGAATCCAATGAAGGTTGATATTGAAAGATGGTTGAAAATAAAGGAACTTGAGTTTGTGCAAAAGGATAACAAAAAACCTAAATTAACATCAGGAAAATACCTAGAAAAATACGTGTTTAGCGACTTGCATGAAGTATTTTTTGTGATTTACCACATTTGTTGTAGGAGTGTCTATTGATGTTAAAAGAAAACCACCCAACAAATTGAATCACACAGCTGGAGTGGAATCACGTGGAGATCGCATAGTTACAACAAGTTAACAACAAATTTACGCGCGCAGTAGATTTCTGGTTAGACAGTGTTGTTGCAGGGTTTATCACCAAATTTGCAGTAGATACTGTGAAGTCTTATAACACAACGGAGAAAGATTTTATAAAAGGACCTAGAGGTAGGTATATTAGATCATTTCATACTTCAATCAAGTTTTTATTATATAACAACGGTGTGATGACTATGGAATCATACAACTAAACTTCCCTGCATTCATGGGGAAAGGGGGGAAGCACTAACAAGAGGTGGAGAAATGGAGGAAGAAAGGGATAAGGGAAAGAATAAGGTGGCCATAGAACCAATCATGATGGAGGAAGATCATATAAAGAAGATAATGGCAACAACTGGAAAGACGCGAAGTGGAGTACTCTACCAATATAAGATGAATAATAATAAGAAAACCATAGCAGATGAAGAGGTAGAGGATCTCTAGGCTATGGAGCAGATTGAGGAAATCCTACATGCAACTTATGAAAGGAAAATATAAGGAATAACTCCAATCCAGGTCAGTGTTAGTGTGGTACCCATAATCCCATGTGCAACTAGTACACCAGAAAGAACACCACTATTTAGAAAACCGAATTTTAGTGGAAGAAAGACATCATGAAACACATCTAAGAAAGGAGTAGCAACTGGAGGAGTCAGTTCAGAAATAAATAGTAAAATATTTGTTGGCATGTTTCACAGGCAGCGTATGCTTGTCATTGATGGCAAGTACAACAGTGAAGATGGCATAAGTACAAGAAGATTTTAATCGACAGGCAAATAGAAGATAAGCTCACGAAGGTCGAATGATCGAAGGTGAATGATAGAAGGCAACACAACATTGATCGAGTAATCGAAGACATGTAAAGCTTGTCCAGCATTTCTAATCGTTGGATTCCATCCAAAATTCCCGACAGAATGAGGCCCGTCGAATTTGAATATAGACAAGAAGAGCACACTGCCGAGGAGGACAGATCTCAGGCATTAGATCCAAGTGAAAGACCCGACCATCATTGGATCAAGGATAACTTGAACGATCTTTAAAGTACAAGGATAAGTGGGCGTAATCACGATTTGCAAAATCACGACTTAATCTGAGCCGACAGATTAAAGTTGAATCTGGACCGTTGATTCCATTCCATGTCGGAGTTTTGGGGATTGAAAGTTGGACATGTCAAAGATTAGTGACATCAGGAATCCCGATATCGCAATATGAGAAATCACAATGTAATCTGAGCCATAAGATTAAAGTTGAATCTGGACCATTGATTCCAGTCCATGTCGGAGTTTCGGGGATCGAGAGTTGGACATGTCAAAGATTATTGACATCAGGAATCCTGATATCGCGATATGTGAAATTGCGATGTAATCTAACCCATTAGATTAAAGTTGATCTAGACCGTTGATCTGACTTCTCTATGGAGTGTCGAGGATCAGGAATTTGAAGTGACAAACACACAGAATGACAAGAGTGTCGAAATCGCGATGTGTGAAATTCCGACTAAATATGAACCATCAGATCAAGATGTGATCTGGACCGTCAACCCGACTCACGTTAGCATACCACGTCGGAGAGGAACAGATGGCACAGCCAGGTAATGACAAGTGTCATACTGATTCAACATTTCAGTCACATGTAAGTCACAAATCAAAGTGACATGTGGCAGCATTCAACACGTGTCAATCCACGTGTGATGTCAGCAGATTTACACAACTCAGGAGATGGACAGATGTTAAAGGAAGAGGAAGGGCTAAAGGGAACGAGCCTTGTTGCACGGTCAGGTGGAGAACGATACAAAAGGTGACACGACAGGAGTGGGGCCCTTCGTCGATATTAAAGGTAGAATGGTAGGAGGGTCCAAAATCGCTTGAGAATCATTGATATGGGCACTCTAATCCTGGCCGTTCAAGAGATGCACGCCCAATTTCGGACCCCCCCCCCNAGAATGGTAGGGGGGTTCCGGAATCCAATCTCGACCGTAGATCTGGGAGCATAGATTCTGGCCATCTAGATTTGCTCGCTGCATATCCAATGACACAGATAAACCTGAAGGAGATCGAAGGGCTACTGATGCATAATACAGTAAAACTGCCAGAAACCATTGATGGCATCTGCCAGAGAAATCGAAGAGACCTCTATGTGATTTCCAGAGGAGATGAAGAGTCCATAAGCTTCGTCCAGTGAAGGAAGATGATTCTTAGAAGGATTGACAGATGGATGAGCATTGAAGTCTATAACTGAAGCAGAAGTCATAAGCTCGACTGTGCCAAAGAAGACGAGGAGTCTCAATTGCCAGAAAGGTTGAGAAATCTCAGTAGAACACACAGTGATGTTGGACGCATGGTGGAAAACGACCAGAGAAGCTTAAGAGTCGCCATGATGATTAGACAGAGCACTCGAGAGGTGGAGGATATCGACGCGGTATGAGCATGCAGAAGAATGGCGAATATTGCATGCATAAGATGCACAGAAGCTATATATACACTGTACAAATAAGAGTTGTGGGTTGTTGCTATGGAAAGTGATTCATGTATGAAGAAGGAAGATAGTGCAGCAGCTGAATTGAACAGAAGAGGAACTATGCAGTGAATGGACATGGCACACAGAGCATAAAATGCAGAAGAATAGACAGCGCAAGTGATGTGTGCAGAAAGGCAATGTGGCAGACAGAGCAATGAGATGCAGCAGAACAGTGATAAGTTGGGTAAGCCATTGTTGCACATTATATCACTGTAATAAGTTTCAGAAGAAAAGATTTATATTTCAGGGTGGTTGGGAGGTGCTAGGGAGGATTGTTGTCCTCAGAGGTTCAAGTGGGTGCTTGAACATAGGGAGTTGGTTCTTCCTTCTAGTTGGTGCTAGAGAAACCAGGGAGTTGGTGCTTCCTTCTAGTTGGTGTTAGAGAAACCAAGGAGTTGGTGCTTCCTTCTAGTGGGTGCTAGAGAAAACAGAGAGTTGGTGCTCTTAGCAAGTTGAAACTTGCAAAATAGAGGTTGTAACCTCATTATGAGTTGGTGCTCATATGTATGATAATGTAAAGAATGTAACAAGTAGTTATCATATAAAGAAAAAAAGGTTTTTACCCTGTATGGGTTTCCTCGAAAATATCTGTCTCTGTGTTTCTCATATATGTGACTGATGCTGAATGTGCCATTGTTTATTTCCCTGCACTATTGTGATCATCATTCAGTGTTTCTGGAAAAAGTTCAAAAGAATCATAATTGTTTAAGCATAGTTACAATTGATTCACCCCCCCACCTCTTAGTTGTCCAACAATTGGTATCAGAGCCTACCCCTTTTATCTAAGGGTAGATCCTAGAGATTAAACATGTCAATACATGAAGGAAATTCAACCAATAAGGCCCCTCTGTTGAATGGAACAAGCTTTGCCTTCTGGAAAGTTAGAATGAGAACCTACATAATGGCTTTAGGTGCAGATGTCTGGCATGTAGTAGATACTGGTTATGTAAAGCTAGTTGTGTTAGCTAATAAGGATGAAAAACTAGAATTTAGCTTCAACACTAAGGCTATGAATGTTATCTTCATTGGGCTTGCAGAAGTAGAATTCATAAAAGTTATGAACCTAGAGACTGCAAAAGAAATGTGAGACAAAATCATTAGCAGTTATGAGGGTAATGAGAAGGTAAAGGATGAAAAGCTTCAAATCTACAGAATACAGTTTGAACAACTGAAGATGAAGGAAGATGTAACTATTGGAAAATACTTTCTGAGAGTAGAAGAAATGGTAAATGCAATGAAGGCTCTTGGTGAAACAATTGGGGAACCTTCTTTAGTTTAGAAAATCTTGAGATCTCTCCCAGATAGGTTCAACCCGAAGCTCTCTGCTATAGAAGAACTTAATGATCTAAAAACCTTGCAGTTTGATAAACTTCTAGGAACACTGACTGCATATGAAATGAGAATAGTTAAAGATAAACCCACCTCTAGAGAAGCATCATTTAAAGCATACAAGAGTGAGGATTCTGAGCCCGATGAAATTGAAGCAAAAATTGTGAAGAGACTGAAGAAGGGATCAGGAAAATACAAAGGTAAACTGCCTTTCAAATTCTTTAACTGTGGTAGGATAGGTCATTTTGCAAATAAATGTCCACACAAGGAACATGATTATAACTATGAATGTGAAGAGAAGCACAAATCCAAGAGATTTGATAAAAAGAAAAGTTTATGTGTAAACAATGATGACTCTTCAGCAGACACCGATAGTGACTCTTCCTGTGAATATAAGGTAAATGAATTCATGCTTATGGCCAAAGATAATTATGATAATAAAATCAAAGGGAGTGATGAGAATGATGAAGAAGATGTGGTTGACATGGAAGGAGAACTGATCAGTGCATTGGAAGAGATTGACAGACTAAGAATCAAGAACAGAAAGCAAAGGCAATTGTTAAAACAGTTCAAGAAAGACAGTAAAGAACCTGATAAAGACCTTGTCCTATTGAAAGTAGAATTGGAAGAGGCAAAGAAAATCGAAGAGATTCTGAAACAACAACTATTAGAAAAGAAGGCAAGATGTGAATCATTAGAACAAGAAGTAGTGAAAACAAGGAAAGAAATGGAGAAATTTCAAGCCTTGTATAATCAAAATCTGTCAAGTATCAAAGCCTCAGAAGGATTAACCACCATTTTGAATCAACAAAGGAATCCTAAGCTGAAAATTGGTTTGGGGTATGAAGAGGGATCAAGCAGTGGGAAGCCAGGAATTGAAGAACCCATGAAGTTTGTCAAAAGCACAACCAATGACGATAACAAACCTGCAGAAACAAAGGAAGACAATCAGCCACCCAAGACGAGTAAAGGAAAATGTGCCAAGATTGAATCTGAAGAATGAAGAAACAATGTTGTCTCTGCTGAAAGATGTCATCAACAAGAGAGAAATCGATTTGCTCAAAGAAGACAACCATTTTCTAGGTACAAAGAATTTTTCTATGGCTATTGTTTCTACTATTCTAACTTTGGTCACGAAGCTTTAAATTGTTCCTTAAGACTTAGACATGAGCAATTAAGATTTCAAAGGAATAATTACTTCCCTCAACAAAGAATGATACAATCAAGTAATAATCCTTCACGGACTACAAATTGTCAAATTAAGTCTAGACACATACAACTAAGGAGGCCAAGAAATAATCAACAGTCAACCAATAGACAACACTGCAACAATAAGTTTAACTTATTGAATAATGAGGTTGAATTCTACACTTGTCATAACTTTGGACATAAATCTATTGACTGTCGGTTAAGGAACTATGAACTAGATTCGAAATCCCTTGCTGAAAATGTCAAGTTTTGGAAGAAGAAGGAAAGTAACAAGTGTGGATTAGTATTGTCTGCTCAAAGAAAAATGAACTCTTGGTATATAGACAGTGGATGCTCCAAACACATGACGGGAGACAAAGGCAATTTTCTATCTCTAAGTGAAACCAAATCAGGAAGCGTAACCTTTGGAAATAATGCTCTATGGAAAATAAAAGGCAAAGGGATGGTGAGCTTAAGTAATGGAAAAGGAAAAGCCCAAGATGTCCTACTTGTGGATGGGCTGAAACATAATCTGCTCAGTGTAAGTCAAATGTGTGGCAAAGGATGCGAGGTGTTGTTCACGTCCAAGGAATGCAAGATAAAGTCTGTAAACTTAGGACAATTGGTGGCCAAAGGCATAAGGACAGAAAATAATGTATATGTTCTGAAAGAAAATAGAGAAGAATGCCATCTAAGCAAACATGATGAAAGCTGGTTATGGAATAGGAGACTTGTACATCTAAACTTTGACCACTTAATCAAACTCAAAAACCTCGAGGCAGTAAAAGATCTTCCAAGAATATCAAAGCCCCAAGATTCAATGTGTAAACACTGTCAAGTAGGGAAGCAAAACAGGACATGGTTTAAGTCCAAAAGCTTTACTTCAACAGAGAAACCACTCCAACTAGTTCATATGGATATATGTGGACCATCAAGACAGGAAGGCACAGGGAAAGAAAACTACTTCAGGTTGGTAATTGATGATTACTCCAGACTTACATGGGTTGCCTTTCTCAAAGAAAATGCTGAAGCATTTGAGAAATTTAAAACATTTAGGGCTTTAACAGAGACTCAAACATGCAAGAGGTTAAAGGCAGTAAGATCATATCGGGGAGGAGAGTTTATTTCAATAGAAATTAAAGAATTCTACGATGAACATGGGATCAAGAGAGAATACACAATCCCAAGAACTCCACAACAAAATGGAGTTGTTGAGAGGCAAAACAAATAGTGCAGGAAATGGCCAGGTCAATGATGAATGAGAAGAACATTGGTCAAACCTACTGGGTAGAAGAAATACACACAATAGTCCATGTGCTTAACAAAGCCCACCTCATACCACAAAGTGACAAGACCCCTTATGAACTATGGTTTGGACGACCTACCTCAATTAAACACTTCAGAGTCTTTGGGAGCAAATGATACATAAAGAATAATGATGAGAACCTCGACAAATATGATGATAGGGATGATGAATGTATCTTCTTAGGATATTCTACAAACAGTAAAGGTTATAGATGCTATAATAAGGCTGCATAAAATGGTTGACTGTATTGATGTAAAAATTGATGAAGGAATCCCAACAAGAGAAGTATACAGTAATGAGTTTTCTTCAGAAGCACAACTAAAGTTGAAGATGAACAGGTCCAAGAATCAGAAAATGAAGACTCTGAATCAGATGAAGACTTAGACACTCAGACAGACTCAAACCAATAGTCAATTACAAATTCCTCCTCTAGAATCATTCAAAAGAATCATCCTGCAAGTCAGATAATTGGAGAAAAAGACAAAGGTGTACAAACCAGGAGAAAGCTAATCAAAACCACCGAACAATCTCATATAGCTCTCATATCCATGCTGGAACCCAAGAATTTTAATGAAGCCAACAAAGATGATCACTGGGTTAAAGCAATGAATGAAGAACTTGATCAGATTGAGAAAAACAATACATGGGAGATGGTTCAAAGAACTGAAGGTAAAAAAGTCATTGGCTCCAAGTGGATCTTCAAGAATAAGTTGAATGAGCAAGGACAAGTTATCAGGAACAAAGCGAGGTTAGTCTGTAAAGGCTATGCTCAAATAGAAGGACTAGATTTTGATGAAACATTTGCGCCCATAGCCAGATTAGAAGCTATCAGAATGTTTCTGGCCTATGCTTGTCATAAAAGGTTTAAAGTTTACCAAATGGATGTCAAGTCAACCTTTCTCAATGGAGATTTAAGTGAAGAAGTCTATATGGAACAACCAGAGGGTGTCAAGTTGTCTAATAACCCTAACTTTGTATGCAAGCTGAATAAAGCTTTATATGGTTTAAAACAAGCCCCTCGAGCCTGGTATCACAGACTAGATACGTATCTCAAAGACAAAGGGTTCAAGAGAGGAACAACTGACAACAATCTGTATATTAAAATAGAGGATAATGATCTGCTCATCGTACTGGTCTATGTAGATGACATCATATTTGGATGTAATAAGGATTCACTGGTACAATGGTTTGCTTCTGCCATGGATTCTGAATTTGAAATGTCTATGATAGGAGAACTATCATTTTTTCTTGGTCTGCAAAATACTCAGAGGCCCGAAGGGATGTTCATTTCTCAAGAAAAATATCTAAGAGAAATGTTGAAAAGGTTTCAAATGGAAGATTCTAAAACTGTGGGTACACCTATGGTAACTGGATGTAAATTAAGCAAGGATGATGATTCACCTGATGTCAATCAAAGCTCATATCGATCAATGATAAGAATCATGTTGTACATCACAACATCTCACCCAGACATAACGCACGTTGTAGGAATGGTAGGAAGATATCAGGATGCACCCAAATAGAGTCATTTGAAAGCTATCAAAAGGATTTTCAGGTATTTAAAAGAAACAATGACTTATGGTCTGTGGTATCCCACAAATCAAAATCTTCAGTTGACTGCTTATTCAGATGCATATTGGGCAAACTGTGTTGATGAGAGAAAAAGAACCGGTGGAGGAGCATTCTTCCTGGGTGACTCCTTAGTAGCATGGCTTAGTAAAAAGCAAGGTTCCATTTCTTTATCAACCACAGAGGCAAAGTATATTGTTGCTGCTACCTGCTGCACTAAGGTATTATGGATAATTCAGACCCTTGTAGACTTAGAGGTAAAATACACTACACCGATCCCAATTCATTATGATAACACTAGTGCCATCAGTGCATCTAGAAATCCTGTATTCCACTCCAAGACCAAGCATATCCCCATAAAATATCATTTTCTGAGAGAGTAGGTCACCAATCAGACTGTTTAGGTCCATTACATTCCCACCACAGAACAAATTGCAGACATCTTTACTAAACCCCTAGCCAAGACACCTTTTGAATATCTTAGACAGAAGTTGGGTGTCATTTCGTTTCACACCTAAAAGAATCCATCTTGTTAGGGGGAGTTTTGTATTGTTCGAATATCTAATGCCTCCTAAAATTACTGTAACATCTCAGGGGGAGAATGTCTCTTCTTTGACATTGATGTCAAAGGGGGAGAAAAGAATTTAGGTGCCTTAGTTTCCATCAATGACAAAGGGGGAGATTGTTGGCATGTTTCACAGGTAGCGTATGCTTGTCATTGATGGCAAGTACAATAGTGAAGATGGCATGAGTATAGGAAGCTTGTAATCGACAGGCAAAGAGAAGATAATCTCAGGAAGGTCGAATGATCGAAGGCGAATGATAGAAGGCAACGCAACATTGATCGAGTGATCGAAGACCTGTAAATCTTGTGCAACATTTCTGATCGTTGGATCCCACCCAAAATTTCCGACAGAATGAGGCCCATCAGATTTGAATATAGACAAGAAGAGAACGCTAACGAGGAGGACAGATCTCAGGCGTTAGATCCAAGCAAAAGACCTGACCATCGTCGGATCAAGGATAACTTGAACGATCTTTAAAGTACAAGGAGAAGCGGCCGTAATCGTGATTTGCAAAATCACGACTTAATCTGAGTTCCAGTCCATGTTGGAGTTTCGGGGATCGAAATTTGGACATGTCAAAGATTAGTGACATCAGGAATCCCGATATCGTGATATGCGAAATCACAATGTAATCTGAGTAATTAGATTAAAGTTGAATCTGGACCATTGATTCGAGTCCATGTCGGAGTTTCGGGGATCGAGAGTGGACATGTCAAAGATTATTGAAATCAGGAATCCCGATATCGCGATGTAATCTGACCCGTCAAATTAAAGTTGATATGGACCATTGATCTGACTTCTCTACGGAGTGTCGAGGATCGGGAATTTGAAGTGACAAACACACAGAAGGACAAGAGTGTCGAAATCGTGATGTGTGAAATTTTGACTGAATCTGAAACGTCAGATCAAGATGTGATCTGGACCATCGACCTGAATCACGTTAGCATACCATGTCAGAGAGGAACACATGGCACAACCAGGTAATGAAAAGTGTCCGACTGATTCAACATTTTAGGTACATGTAAGTCACAAATCAGAGTGACACGTGGCAGGATTCAACACGTGTCAATCCACGTGTGATGTCAGCAGATTTACACCACTCAGGAGATGGACAGATGTTAGAGGATGAGGAAGAACTAAAGGGAACGAGCCTGTCACATGGTTAGGTGGAGAACGATACAAAAGGTGACACGACAGGAGTGGGGCCCTTCATCGATATTAAAGGTAGAATGGCAGGAGGGTCTAGAATCTCTTGAGAGCCATTGATGTGGGCACTCTAATCCTAGTCGTTCGAGAGATGCGTGCCCAATTCCAGACCCCCCCCCGGATTAAAGATAGAATGGCAGGAGGGTCCAGAATCACTT